>ML821873.1:0-15265 GCA_009831015.1 Picea engelmannii
TTGTTTGTAGATAGACTTATCACACTTTTTATAACTTGTTATTTCATGGTTTACTTATTATCTTCATAGATAACCTTGTCATTATCTTGCAATTAGTTGAGCTCATGGTTTAGTTATCATTTCTTATTTATAGACAAACTTGGCATGCTCTTGTAGCTTCATGATTTTATATCATAGATATTATTTCTCTTTTGTAGATAACCCTCTCAAGCTTTCATAGTTTTGTTCTTCCTTGACCTCTTATCTTAGACTCTACTTAGATGTTGTATTAGCTAGGTTTCTTTGCTCCGATGTCTCGAACATTCACTCTTTGTCATGCATAGTTGAGGTTTATGCGCTTTTCTTTTATATACTTTGCTTGTTATCATGGGTGTGCATGATGTTATTCTAGTTCACTCCACTTGTGTCAATGGAATTTGGGTGAGAGGACTTCCATCATAGGGTATATGTTGTCACATAAGAGATTTTGTTTCTTCCAAAACTGATCTTCGGGCTCCTTTTCTCATACATTATTGCAGTTTCTATTGTGTCTCACCTTATTCTGTCTTTGTCATCCTTGTCATCGCTTGTGATTTGCTCTTATATATGGCTCTTCAATGTAATCCTTTTCTTGGATAAAATCCCCTGCCACGAGAGAAATATGAAGTGTATGGATTTTGCACATGGTGCATCCACACACTTAATGCTCAAAGATGACCATGTGGCCATCCATATTTATGAGATGGACCACATGACAGACGCTACAAGGCACAGGGGGTTGGTACAGTTTCGTTTCAGAGGGATCCGGGTAAATCACTCCGGTTTGTTAACGTACTATATGTTCCGGGATTGAAAAAAAACCTCATCTTGGTCTCTACTCTTGAGGATAAAGGGTATGAGGTCAGCTTCCATCATGGAAAGGTGTTCGTCGGGCCAACAGGTTCAAGTGAGAATATGGACATGATGATTGGGGTTCGAGAAGAGAAGGTGTACAAGCTTTAGTTTCATCTAGAGAGAGAATTAGTCAATACAACCACAGATATGGGAGAGTTGTGGCACAGGAGGATGGCGCACATACACTTTGGTGCATTGGGGCACTTAACACAGGCAGTCACAAGGTTGTCTAAGTTCACAAAAGAGAGGCATGACCCTTGCAAGGGTTGTGCAATGGGAAAGTCCCAGAGACTATTTCCACTGAGTGAGCACAGGTCCAAGGGAGTATTGGACTTGATACATTTTGATGTATGTGGTCCGATGAGCGTGGAGTTAGTGAGTGGCTTCAAATACTTTATTTTATTCATTGATGGCTACTCCAAGAAAACATGGATATACTTCTTGAAGGCTAAGGATGAAGTCTTCAAAAAAATTTAGGAGTTCAAAGCTCTGGTTGAGAACCAGACTAGCAGGAAGATTCGGGTGTTGAGATCCAACAACGAGGGTGAGTACACCTCCAAGGAGTTTCTGGATTATTGCACAACAACGAGGATCAAGAAGAACTCACTGTTCCTTACAATCCTCAACAAAATGGAGTGGAAGAGAGAGAGAACAGGACCATAGTCAGATCATCACGAGCGATGATACATGATCAAGGTTTGCCATTGTTATTGGGCAAAGGCTAGTTGCACGTCTATTTATATTCAGAACAGGAGTCCCCACACAATTTTGGGGAAGTGGACACATGGGGAGGTATTTACAGGTATCGAACCATATGTGAGTCATCTTCGCATCTCGGGCAGCGTATGTTACTATCATGTCCCTTTGGAGAAGAGGACAAAGCTAGAACCCACAACAGATAAGGAGTTGCTTGTTGGATATAGCAAGGCTTCCAAAGCCTATAAGATCTTTTTTCCAGCATGCAAAAAGATCATAGTGTGTAGGGATGTACAGTTCCAGGAGGAGCGTGCATTGAGGAGGTCTAAAGACTTGCAGGCACAGGACCAGCAGGGACATGATTCATGAGTCAAGATCGAGGAGGCACAGAGTCAGAGCACTGGATCACAGATTCAGACACAAGGTACTGGTCCCGCTACAGGCACAAGTACAAGTGTTGAGAGGGAGATAGTTGGATAGGATCATCAGGAGTGAGATGAGGAGGAGGAGGAGGAGGAGCGTGATGTAGTTCCACAAGAGCAGAATAGTAGGCCATGATCTTAGTATAAGTCCACAGTCAATGATTCCAGTTTGGTAGGACTTCCAGAGAGAGATTTCAGATGAATTAAACCACCAGAGAGACTTGGGTACATGGCGTTAATGACACAACTCATTGATGCAGATCCTTTCACTTATGAGCAAGCTGCACAACATGGAGTGTGGCAGGAGGCCATGATGGAGGAATATGCCACCATTATGAAGAATGATGTATGAGAGGTGGTTCCCAGGCCAGAAGGAAAGAAGGTGGTTGGATCCAAGTGGATCTACAAGGTCAAGCATGCAACAGATGGAAGCGTGGATGTAATGTTCCCAAGCCAAATTTTTTTCTTGGAGCACTAACTGATCAACTGTTTAGGATTTGTTTTACTTTGTTTGTAAGTGTACTTCATAGAGTTGCGCATTAAGGGTTCATTCATGGTATATTATAACATGGTGATGTAGATCTTAACATATATGATAACAAATAACAAGATGCAAGCATTTAACACCAATATAGAATCAATGGCTTCAGATCTGACCTTTATTTAGATAGTAGAATGATCCAGATACAATGGATTTGTAGATCTGATAAGATACAATAATAATAATGAAGTTGGAAGAATATCTACTCCAAGACTCCACAAAACTAAAGATAATAGCTTCCCAAGGCTCCACAATAGGCTGATGAAGATACAAGATCAATGACTATCCTGAAGATGCCTGGAATCCTTGTCTGTTGGATGATATGCGACCTCTTGGATGGTTGTATAACTCTAATAATTCAACCTTCCTCAAGGCCTCCAAACAATACCAAAACCTCCCTAATAATAGATCAGGGCAAGATAAACCCCCAAATGGAGTTTCAAGCTGAATGGAGAAGATCTGACCCTTCAGATGAGCAGATCTACTTTCTGCAGTGCGCCCTCCTTCTCCCTGAAGCTCAATATTTCGGCCTCCCTCTTCAAGGCCTCCAATAACCCCCAAAATCTCCAAAACTGTAGATCGGGGCAAGACAAACCCCCTGGACAAGTATCAAGTTGTTCGGACAAGATCTGATTCCCCAAATGAATGGATTCTCTTTCTGCATCCTACTCTTCAACTCGTGCCAAGATCCAGTAAATAATATGGCAGATAAATCTCCTCTAGAATAGGCTAGAAAGGATTCCCTATGGCATACAAAGAAAACCCAGAAGTCCTTTGGCTCAAAAGCCTTCTCCTCCTCCTAGATCGAATTGATCTCCTTAAGAAGGTGTGCCCCCTGTTGGAAATCCCCTCAATGCTATGCACTGATCTCTCCTCTGATGATGGATGTGACCTAAACCTGCTGTAGAATGGTGTGGGAGGAATAATGCACCCCTGGGACCAAGCTTGGATCAAGATGGGTGGAATCTTTCACCAGCGAATTGATCTCTAGGGTTTGTAACCTCAAACCCTCAAAATGGCTTTGTGCTCAAGAGCCCAAAATGAAAAAGTGATAATAATCCAGAATTCCTGATAGATGCGCCCTTCCTCTCTTTTATACCCCTGATCTAATTCTCTGTTGAGTTAGTTAACCCCTAGGGTTAACTCCTTAGCTTTTCCACATGTGTTCCTTTCCTTTTCTTCATTTCACCTTTTTTCACCCAAAGTCAACTTAAAATTATAACATTGTGCTCATGTACGTGCTTTGGTGTATCTTGGTCCCCATGGTATCTGAGACTATAGTCTAGTGGGGACACCTAGAATACTAAGTCTCTCACAATCTACTTATCAAGAGGTGGGGGACATTACAGTGGAAAAGTACAAATCCCGCTTCGTGGCAAAGGCCTTTTCACAGTGAGAGGGAGTTGACTATGAGGAGACTTTCACCTTGGTGGCCAAGTATTTCTCGATTCGATCAATTCACCAGATGGACGTGAAGACTTCTTTTCTTAACGGAGTTGTTAAGGAAGAGTTATATGTTGAGAAACCAGATGGATTTGAGGTAGGCAGCAGAGAGACATATGCGTGTAGACTGAGGAGAGCCTTGTGTGGGCTCAAGCAAGCACCTCGGGCATGGTACTCAAGGATAGACAACTACTGCGGAAGCCCCTATATCTTGAATTGCACTGCGGAAGCCCCTATATGCTTAGATATACAACTACTTGAGGGAGATGGGTTTCCAGCGGAGCGAGGTTGATCCGAACCTGTATTTTCTTGCAGGGGAGGTGCCTCTCATACTGGTGTTATATGTAGATAACCTATTTCTAACAGGGGATGAGCAGTTGATAGCAAATTGCAAGGTCAACCTTGTAGCCGAGTTTGAGATGAAAGACCTTGGGTTGATGCATAACTTCCTTGGTCTGGAGGTCTGGCAATAGGATGGGCGCTTCTTCTTGGGACAAGGGACATATACAGTGGAGATCTTGCATAGGTTGAGGATGATAGATTGTAGGCCCATGTCCACACCTTTAGTCACAAATTGGAGGAATATTGATGCATTAGCTTCAAAGACAGTAGACCCCACTGTGTATCGTCGGTTAATTGGATCGCTCATGTATTTGGTCAATACTCGACCAAATATCATCTTTGCAATAAAATCTTTGAGTCAGTTCATGGTGGACCCTCAGAGAGTACATTGGATAGCTACGAAGCATGCAGTGGTACATTAGAGTAAGGGTTGTTATATGAGCGTAGTGTTGGAGTGATATTGGCAGACTTTACAGATGTTGATTGGGCAGGATGTGCAGAGGACAAGATGAGTACTTTGGGTTGTTGTTTCAACATTGGATCGGGCATCATTTCCTGGTTCAGCAGGAAGCAGAAATCAGTGGAATTAAGTTATGCCGAGGCAGAGTAAATGGATGCTAGCTTGGCAGCATGTGAAGCACCATGGCTTAGGAAGCTACTCTTGGGATTGTTAAGGCAGGAGCTAGAAGCAAATTTGATTCACTATGACAATTAGAGTTGCATCAAGCTTTTTGAGAATCCGGTGTTTCATGATCGTAGCAAGCACATTGATATCAGGTATCATTTCATCCAGGATTATGTACAGAGAGGAGCCATGAGGCTTTATTACATATAGACTAATGAGCAGATGGAAAATATTTTTAGCAAGGCACTGAACAGACAGAAGTTTGAAAAGTTCAAAGATTAGATGGGGTTGAGACAGAATCCCTTCCTTGCTAAGAGGGAGTGTTGAGATTGTATAGCAAGGAAGGTCCTCACCATGCATGGCATCCTAGCATGGAGGAGAACAATGAAACTTATCCAAGATGATGGGTTAACCTTTTTCTTAAAATTGTACTTATGAAAAAGTACATTAAATGGGTTGTATTTTAATGTTGACTTAATGAGTACTTTTTATAAAGTTAAAGCGAGAAATAATTTAAGTTGTTTTTTTTAATCTTGACCATTGATCTCATAAGGTGTATGAGGATCAATCTTGGCCCTCCATCCTTTTGGAGATAGGGTTTATCACTTTCTCATTGAGTAAAAAGGAGATCAACTTGGAGAGGGTTGCATTATGCACAAGAGAGAGGCAATTTTCTGAAGAGAGAAAGAGGATAATTGCTTGAGGGTTTGGAGAGAGAGTTTGCAGGGAGACAAAGGAGGCTTCTACACTGAGATTGGCACACATCTTAAACATTGTAGAGGTCTTTTCCTATAGATATGATTAGGAGGATTTGCAGAAGGGACCATACATTTGTTGAGGAGGCTTTGTATTTGGTTGGGCTGATTTTATTGTAAGAGATCTCTATATTTTCCTGCTCAGTAATAATAAAATCCGAATCTGCTGCACTGGTTTTCCCTCCAAGGTTTTTCCAGGGACGAATTGTCCAAAAATTACTTGTGTACATGTGATGTGATTGTTGTTATCTTTCACTATTAAGTTCCTGGTTATTATTTTTTGCTGTGAAGAAAACTTGGCAGAATCAGTTAACAGAAAAATTAATTGATTTAGTGAACTGGGTTTGAAGAAAAATCACACACTCCTCGTGGGTTCTAGTTATCCCAATAATTGAGTAGTGGATTCATCCCATCACTCCTCTCTTTTGATGGTTGGGCCATTTATGTGTCGGTGAAGTGATTCATTCTATATGTTGCACTGGATTTTGGCAACAACACTAAGGGCTTTTCATAGTTGTAAAGAAAACATTGAGACTGTTATCCCCGATATCTAGGGATAACTAGGAGATCATGTCTCAAGGCCCACAGGTCCTAGACATGGAGTACCGAGGGCAGGATTGACCCAAGCATGGCCCTGGAGTGCCCATCTTTCTTCTACTTCGCTAGATGTGTCTTGTCAGCAGCAACAGCTTCCATCACCACCGGCTTGGGATTGCATCAGAGAGGACTCTTGCTCTATGAGGTAATTGGTCCGAGGTATCATGGTATGTGTCATATTTGATCATTATAACCCTCTTATACATGCATTAGGTTCCTTTCATTTTTGATAACTTCTTGGATCTTACGCTAATCCACTTGACCATCGTTGGGGTGATTGATGGGATGACTTAGGAGGCTTGTATTCATGGGTTTTTTCTAGCCACCAAGGGGGATTTGCAGAGCCATCGTCCGCTCCCACCATTTTATCATATTTACATCATATACCCCGCACATCCATCCCATTTCCCTAGTCTGACCATTAGGATGACCTTTGGGAGCTACACTTTGTCTTGTGGGAAGAAGGGGCTAAAGGCTCAGGGGGTAAAAGCAGCTGGTAAAAGATAAAATCCATAGGAAATGAAACCTCGAGACGCTTCGCCCAGGGGATCCCCGAGAAGGCAATAAAAAGCCTCTCGATAAGAAACTAGAGGGACCCTAAGAAAAATAATAATAATAAAAACAATACCTAACGAAGAGGATGGGAGGTCTCATCATGAGCCGGCCCATTATGTTCATAGGTATCCAGCAGTATGACATTGCCACTATCTGGTCACCACGCCAGGGCAGTGACCCTTGGTTGCATGGCTAAGTGAAAGGGGGTCTCATCACGAGCCAACCTTATCATTTCTGTGAAGATACTAGTGGGTAACACTGTCAGCTCTGGTCACCAAGCCAAGGCAGTGTCCTCTGGTCAGACCTTGAAGAAAAAGAAAGAAGAGCAATAAATAAATAAAAGATAAGGCAATAAAGGGCTTGGAAAAAATGCATCCATGACGGGTACAACTCGCCTTCTACAAAGGCACCCACAGACAACACCTGCCCTTGGTCTTACTGTGACTGGACATCCCCAAAACCATATCACCTCGTAAAACATGGCTTGAATAATCTTCTGAGGAAACTCTCCTTATCTTGTGGGTATTTGCCAATTAGGTTGTCTTGTCGGTTTCTTTGACTTTGTATAGTAGATCTGTGTAATGTCTTTGAGCTCTTAGATGATATGATAGGGATTTCATGCATTTATATGATAACTTTAATGATGAAATATGATTTACATCGCTATGATATCTAGGACTGATGAGCCCATGGAGGGTGTAGTTTTTGATTTGCAGGACCATGCCCAGAGGACAGGTACCAGAGTACCGGTACACGTGGGGAGATGATTAGCTCGGACCTCCATGGGGCTGAAGAGCCCATCAGATGGTTGTTGGGATGGCAGAGACAGGACAGAGCCCTTGCATGAAGAAGGAGAAGAATGCCCTCACCTAGGACGCTTTGGCAGAGATTGACCAAGGGGGGATCATCCCCTGCAGATGGGACGATGGCTTTGATGGATAAGACGCCACCCAGGATAGGCTGGACGTTTTCTAGGAGCAGATGGCAGTGTGTTGGGCTTGTCTGGCACATGTGGCAGGTTGCAGGAGCCCCAAGAGGGCCAACGTTTTTCCTTATGGATGCTGGTGATGCCCAAAAAGGGCCAACGTCTCCCTCAGAGGGGCCTGACGTCTCCCTTTTTAGCTCTTACTTTGACATTTTAGCATTTAATGTGACAAATAATGAAATATTGTTAAGTCAGCCTTGTCGGTTGTTTTTAATGACCTATTTTGTAAATTAAGGTCATTTGGATCATATATATTGAGGACGTTGAGCCTCATTTTGAACATAACATAACTTGCTCTCTTGTGAGAGATACCTCTTTAGCTCTTGTCTTGGTTATTTGTGGCTTTTGGAGTGAGGCGCTACTATTGGAAGGATTATCTTTGGCATGCATATGGTTTCTTTATCATTGGAAGGTGTTACAACTAGGGTTTGATTTGGCTCTTCATTGATTTGTAAGTATATTTTGCATGCAAAACTTCTTGATTGAATGGTTGTAGGTAGAATATCTTACTTTTATGGTTACATTGTTATTTTTATGCTTAATCATTGAAACCCTAGGGAGCAAGCACACAAGTAGGTCCTTGCTTCATATCCCCATGGTAAAGATTTGTTTAGCCATTTGATTGAGAAGAGCCTAGCCTAGCCATTGCTACACTAGTTCCTCTCTTTCTTGAGTTAGTTTGAAGCATAAATTGAAGAAAGAAGACGTCCTAGGCCTAATTAATTTTACACCTAGGGTTTGACTTCTAGGGTTTGAAAAGCCTTGGACCCAAACAACACTTTTCAGCCATAGATTTATGTTTTATAGCTAGCCATTTTGCCAAAGAGTCTTAAGGAAAGAGGGAGGATCATGAGGCCTAGCTTTAGCTACACCGGAATGAGCCTCCTCCCCTTAGGGTTTTGATTTGGTGGCCCTGCCTTTGCAGCACCATTAAACCTAACTCTCCCGTCCTTAGGTTTAAGTCTTTCCAAGGCTTTAGTCTCTCTCCATTTGACCCCATTAATCCAAGGCACTAGTCTAAGTTGCAACATTCTCAAAACAATCTTTCAAACTTTCTTAAATTGAAACCCTAACTAACCCTAGCGTTTAAACTAACCCTAACTAGCTAGTGACGTCATGCCTATTTGATCTCTTGTTTGGTATAGAACGTTGTGGCATTGTCACCTAGCAATTGGCATTGATGTGTTGAATATTTTCATTGGTTTAATTTGCAAGAATTCTTTCATTTGTAGATTAGAATTTACCTCCTCCTTAGTTCCTTCTTCTAATAATCTGTCGGTTTATTTAAGGCCCAGATTCTCCCCTCCCTTTCTCCTATTCTTCTGGCTTTATTGATATGTTCTTGAGTAACTTGTTCATCATTGAGATTTCAAATCATGAAGTTTATACCATTAGGATAATCTTCATCTTGTCGAGGGAATTCATCTTCCCTGTTGGGTTCTTGGCATGGGAGACACCATGTTTTTATGTTATGCTATGTAAGGGCTAGGCCATGTTGTCCAAGTCATTTTTGAGGCCTTCCAAGTTTGATATCTCTCATCCAGCATGCAGGCCCTTGGCATCCAACCTGTGGGATTGTAGCTGCATAGAATCCAAAGCTAGGCTTGTTCTCCCAAAACTGTCCACCAGCTAGGTCCTGCAAAGACAAATGAACATGCCCTCCAAGTATCTCAAGTCATAACTATTATCCCCACTTTTAGGGATAAATAGGAGATTATGTCTCGAGGTCCATAGGTCCTAGACATGGAGTACCAAGAGCTATATTGACTTAGGCATGGCCTTGGAGGGCCCATATTTTCTCCCTTTCAGTGCCTCTACTTTTCCAGCAACAACAACATACATCACCATCGGCTAGGTCTTGTGTCAGAGATGGTTCTTTCTCCATGAGGTAATGAGTCCGGGTATCATGGTATGTGTCACTCTGATCCTCAAAACCTTTGAATATGTGCATTTAATTCCTTTTGTTTCTAACGAATGCTTGGATCTTATACTTGTCCACTTGACCATGTCTGGGGGAATGATAGGATTCCCTAGCAAGCCTGTGCCCGTAGGTTTTGGTTTGCCACTGGGGTGATTTCTAAAAAGTCATCGTCCGCTCCCTTCATATTACCACCTTTTCATCTTGCTTCCCGCTCATCTACCCCATTTGACAATGTCATACCACTAGATATCCATGGACGTGATAGGTCGGCTCGTGATGAGACCTCCTATCCTTCAACTAACCTTTTAAGCATTTTTTATTATATTGTGAGTCCCCTTTTATTCAAAGATAAGTGCTTCATTGCTTTCTTGGGTGATCCCTGGGCAAAGCATCTGGAAGGATTATACAAGGCTTTTATCTTTTACCCAATACCAAACCCTCTGGGCCTTTAGCCCCTTCTTCACATAGAATGAGGGACAACCCTTTCTTGGGTAAATATACCCTAAAATACCAAGAGATAAGGAAATGGAGGGGAATAATGATGGAAAACGATAAGTACGGTCGAGAACGGTACGATGGCTCATTAAGGGATTTCCCAGGAGCAAACCCATTCCCAAAGAAGACCACTTACTAGGGCACAATGTCAACCACCAAGGTGAAGTAGGGAAAAAGGCATAATGTCCAAGAACATAGTGTAGTATACCTAGGCCAGGGATGTCTCACTCTTCTTGGCTTTCAATTGGTACGGCTAGCAAAGAGGAAGAAGAAATAGGAGTGTAGCTACAACTAGGCTCTTTATTCCTTCTTCAATGGCTGAAAGTTTCTCTATCAGGGGACATGAGACAAGGACCTACTTGTGTGCTTGTCACCTAGGGTTTTGATTCAACAAAATTCATAAACACATGCAAGAAATCAAACTACAACCATTCATTCAAGAATTTTTGCAGAAAAATACTTACAATTCATCAAGAAATAACCATGCAAACCCTAGTTGTAACACCTTCCTTCAAGAGAAACACCATAAATGCCAAAAATCACTTCCTTCAATAAGTGCACATCACTTAATCCAGCCAAATACCCAAGAGAGGGTGCAAATTTCAGTCCTCCTTATGGATTGAAGAAGTTATGATCCTAAAATGAGGATCAAAATCCTCAATATATACTGTATCAATTACCTAATTTACTTTTTAGGTCATAAAAAGGCCGACAAGGCCATAATATCAAAATTATACTATTTTTACATTAAATGCTAGACTAAAACCCTAATCAAGAAAGAAGGTAAGACGTCACCTCTTCCTAGAGTGACGTTAGCAAATGTAGCCTCTTGAAGCAAGACGTTAGCCCTCATTGGGCTCCTCCAAGCTGTCACACGTGCCAACTGCCCTGTCCATTTGCCAACATGCTCATGATGATGTCATAAGCCTCCTGGTGACATCCTGGGCCATCTAGAGCCAACGTCCCTCTGAAAGTGGGTCAATCCCCCTAGGCCAAGCGGTGTCGGGGTGCCTTTGGTGTAACATTCTCTTCTTCTCTGGTGAAAAGTCTTCTTCTCTGGTGCAAAGTCTCTGATCATCCTCTTCCCTGTCTTTGCCCCCTGATGGGGTCTCATTATCCATCTGGTGGGCTCTTTAACCCCATGGAGGTCCGAACTGATCATCTCCCCATGTGTACCGGTCCAAATGGTACCTGTCCGTCGGGCATGGTCCTGCACATCAAAAGCTACACCCTCCATGGGCTCATCAGTCACAGGGATCATAGAAATGTCAATCACATCTCATCATTAATATTATTAAACATATGCATAAAATCCCTAATACATCTGTCAATATCTCAAAGACATTACACAAGCCTGCTATACAAATCTAGAGGAAAAGACAAAATGTTCTATTGGGCTAGTGTCCATCGGAAAAGGTAAGTTCCCAGAAGAAAACCTCATCAAAACCATGTGAGTGGGTGATGTGGTTAAGGGAATTCCAAGCATGCAGGTGCAGTGAGGGCCAAGGATGCAATGTGTTATCTGTGGGTGCCTTTGTAGAAGGTGAGTTGTACCTGTCATAGATGCACTCTTTCCAAGCCCATTCTTGCCTTTATTGTTTTATTGTTTTATTGCTTTTCTTTTTCTTTTTATTCAAGAGCTAATCAAGGGACACTTCCCTGGTGTGGTGACCAGTGGTGGTAGCGTTACGCACAAGTACTTTCATAGAAATGAAAGGCTGGCTCATGATGAGACCCCCTTTCCCTTGGCCATGCAGCCAAGAGTCACTGCCCTGGCGTGGTAACCAGCTGGTGGAAATCTCATACTGCTAGGTACCCATGGACCTAATAAGTTGGCTCGTGATGAGACCCCCTATCCTCTGACTAGGTCTTGTTTTATTATTTTCTTCCGGGTCCCTCTAGTTTATTGCTGAGAAGCCTTTTATTGCTTTCTCGAGGACCCCTGGGGGAAGCATCTCGAGGTTTTATTTTTAGACTTTTATCTCTTACCAGCTTGCTTTTACCTTCTGGGCCTTTAGCCCCTTCTTCCCATGAGACAAGGTGCAATCCTGAAGAAAGTTCAACCCAATGCCCAGACAAGGGGAGTGGGACAAGTGAGCGGGAAACAAGATGAAATATTGGTTTTATGATGGGAGCAGACGATGGCCTTTCAGAAGTCCCCCCAAGTGGAAAACCAAAACCTATGGACAAAGGCTTGCTAGGACACCCTGTCAATCCCCCCAAACATGGTCAAGTGGGAAAATGTAAGGTCCAAGCAGTTGTTATAAATAAAAGGAATCATATGCATATATTTAAAGGTTTTAATGATCAAAAGTGACACATACGATGATACCTGGACCAATTACCTCATGGAGCAAGAATTCTTTCTAATACAGGACCAAGCCGATGGTGATGGATGCTACTGCTGCTGAAAAGACAAGGATGATGGAAGAAGAAAAGGGTGGGCCCTCCAGGGCTATGCTCAGGTCAATCCTGCTCTCGATACTTCATGTCTTGGACCTGTGGGCCTCGAGACATGATCTCCTAGTTATCCCTGAAAGTGGGATATAACAGGTTGTTACACAAGTGTTATCAATGACAAATAAATTGTAACAACAACGATATTTAACCATTGAAATCAACAAATGAATGGCTCCAAAATGATGCTCTTGACAAGCACTTTCAGATCCAATACTTAAAAAAGATTTTCCACTGTTAAATTGAGATATCGATGAAAGATAGCAGCAAAATTAGAAGCCCTAATGGTTGTAGCTTAAAGTTTATTACAGCATACTAATTACTTGACAAAACAAAATGCCCTTGAGGTAGAAGAGAGCCTAAAGCATGTAGAATCTGAAACAAACTCAATCAATTTCAATCCCTCAATTTTCATGTTTATCAATGCAACAATTTACGTTCTCTGGTGTGATTAGTGCCTTGTTATGGGGCGAATGGAGTCTCTTTATTGAAGAATAGGTTAAGCAACAAAGAAGAGAATATGATTCTTTGAGAGTTAAAGCCTTATAAAACCCAAGAAACCTATCTCCTTCCAAATCGTTTAGACTAGAAATCAAGATGAACTAGGCTTTACAAACCTTCTAGGGGTGTAAACCCTCTTACTTCCTAGAGAGATGAACCCTAGCCAAGCCTTGCAATAAGGGTGTAAACCCTCTTAGTCCTTGTGGAAAGCCTTGTATCCCTTCAATCGCAAAGAAGAATAAATTCTGGTGGAGAGTGTAAGCCCTTTTACTGCTCCTAGGGTTTAAGATATTTTTCTTGAATTTAAACAAGCAAGATAACAATAGATTGCAGAAATTAATCACCAAGTCCCAGAGAAATCATGCAAGAAACCCTTACTACGAAGAATCATCCAATGATTTGCTGAGATACCATCAAGAGTAATCGCTAGCATTTCTAAGCTCCAAAAACGAGACTTTGCATCCATTGCACAAGAAAAAAGAGAGGCCGACATTGCAGTCCAAAGAGTCTTTTTATCAAGTGATATTATGTTCAAATGAAAATGACTTGCCTCTATTTATATGAGGAAAACCCAAGTCATGTTTGTCCAGAATTATCCACATTTACATTAAAACCCTAATTTTAGGTCATAACCAAAAGTTACAATGCTTAATTAGCAAATCGATTTGCTCTTTTTTCCCACATAGGCTACAAAATGATAAAAAATAGAAAAATGATGGTATGTAAGCCCATAAAGCTCCTCTCCAAGGTGGCACGTGTAAAATTAAGGCTCCAAAGTCTAGGACATCAAGCTAGGAAGGTGCCACGTCATCCCCAAGTCAAGCAATAATGTGGGGTCTCAAACCCACAACACCACCAAGTACACCAAATGTGCCAAACATCCTCCCAAAAGTGTGTCGTCAAGCTCCCCAAGAGGGACTTTTGTTATGCCCCTGGCTATATTATTTTGAGAAGAAAACATGAATATCACTGAAATTACCAATGGAACAACAAAATATAGATAATAGCACACCAAAAATGATACCTTTATTGAAATGGGAGCAATTTTCACTTGTCTCTTCGAGGGGGCAACCTCCAACAAAGTAGAGATCTATTACAATAATACTCAATACATCCTTTCCAATACCTCCTACTCTTATTTATACTAATTCTATCTTCTATGGAACCTTCTAGAGGAAGATCTTTTTAATAGGCCTTATTAACTAATGTCAGCCTTTATTGCATAAAAAATATATCATACTAACTAATGACCCACTAAGAGGGGTTAGGATCGTATCCTAACATGCCCTCCCTCTTTAAAAGGGGCCTTGTCCTCAAGGTTGAAGATGCGGAAATTGTTGCAGTATGGTCGATGGTTCCCAAGTCGCATCCTCTGGCGATGTGTCATTCCAGTTGATCAACACTTCTTTGATAGTTTTGTCACACAAGCGACACTCGCTCACATTGAGGACTGATTCTAGTTGGAGCCAAAGGGAGCCTTCTTCATCTAATTCAAGCAGGATGGTTTGAACCCTGCAATTCTGCCCCACCACTTTCTTCAGACAGAAAACATGGAACACCGGATGCATTTTGGAGGTAGTCGGAAGTGCCAGTTTGTAGGCCACATAACCAATACGCTGGATGATCAGATAGGGGCCATCAAATTTGGGTTCCAACTTGTGGCGTCCCTGTGATTTGAGTGATGTTTTTGTAGATGGCCTATTTTGTAAACATAACTATTTGGTCATGACTGATGTTATTGTTGACAGTTGTTGGATATCTGATTTCGTTTCATAAGTTTATGGTCTACTTTCTATTATATCAATATGTCTTAAAAAATTGTATGTTTGTTTTTAAGTTTGTAACTACTAGAATCTAGATGGTTGATGCTCGAATGATTAATAATTGATGTACTATGGATGCCATTTCTATCTACATTGATGTACAAATATGCATGTTTTCATATATTTGCAACTAGTTTGTCTTTATGCATGTTTTTGTGAATATAAACACAATATAGATATCTATATATATAGATATAGATATAGATATAAAACAAATGCTTCCGGGAGGCTTCG
>ML821873.1:15400-29303 GCA_009831015.1 Picea engelmannii
CACTAGCAAGTGATTGTATAGCATGTAGAGATGTGATGCACCTTCATTCCACCTTGGATGTTGGTATTTTCACCTTGGACGTTGAGCATATGGATGATGACGTCATGGATTCGGCCGTGCTTGTAATTGGGGCACCACTTTGATGAGTTGGGGTTTTGAGGACGAGACGTGACCTTTGACGAGGAGAGGTCATCTTCCACCATACTTGGCACCTTTATGATGAGACGTGGTCTTTGGAGGCATCTTACACTTTCTTGGAGCATGATGTCACCCACAAGTGTGACTTTGGAGGGATTATTTTGATGTTTTTGCATGATTTATTAATGTTAGAGGATACTTGAGGGTTCTTCTGCACTTGTGTCATGGATTCATTGTTGATTTAGATATTATTGTGGAATAATGCGCTTGGTTACCTCATATATATAGAGGGAGCGCTCATTGTATGAAATCATAACTCACTCTTTTGTGAGACAACACTTCTATTTCTCTAGTCTTCTCTTTTTTGATCTAGTCTATTTGTGCGCACCTTTGGAGTAGTAATGATCTTGTGGATGTATTCTCTTATTTTGGATGGATGATTGTTGAGATAGGGTTTCTCTTGCATAGCGACTTGATTGGGTAAGTCTTCTTCATCAAGTTTAAGTATTTATTCATGGTATATTGTTGTAATGCTATATTGTTGTTGCATGTTACCTTGTTCTTGTTGAAACCCTATGAGGGATCATAGTCTTTGTCCCCCTCCCCATCTTCATCTCTCTTAAATTGGTTGAAGAATTTAAAAACCTTGTTTGAGGGATCATAAGTCTTTGTCCCCTTAGGGTTAGTCTTTAGCTACTTCAAGATCCTAAGGTCCATAAGTCTTTGCACCTTAGATTTTTTATTTAGTTCACTTGGATCAAGAACTAGGCATCTTAGAAGAAGTAAAATGACACCTAAGGTCCATAAGTCTTTGCACCTTAGGATTCGTTTTCTTGCAAGGTTTGATTCTAAGCCCATGAGTCTATGACCTTAGGATTTCAAACCTTCACTCTTATTGTCTACCTAAATCCATATTTAAGTTGTGACTTGACTCCATTGCCCAAAGAGATAAAACGACACCAATCTTAAGCTCACAAGGTGGTACAAAACATAAACCTTTCACCTCTCTCTTAAAGAAACCTAGTAGTTGGATATCCAACCACTCTTCCACCATAGATCCAATCCAATGCCATTAGGTGGGTATAAATTGTTGATAATTCACTTAATACGATGGTCTAAGAAAAGGCTAAACTCATTGTTGGATAGTTGAATATTATTCCACTTGATAACTGTTATATTTTGGGACTTTATTGGAAATTTTTAAGGGATTTTTTCTTGCTATTGTTACAAATGTTCATTTCTAGTATAAACTATTAGATATTGCAGAAAATTATTGCAACAACCTGTTATCCCCAGTTTAGGGATAACTAAGGAGATTATGTCTCGAGGCCCACAAGTCCTATACATGGAGTACCAAGAGCCAGATCGACTTGAGCATGGCCCTGGAGGTCCCATGCTTTCTTTTCTTCAGCGCCTCCACTTTGTCAGCAGCAGCAACATCCATCACCTCAGCCTGGTCCTGTAGCAGAAATGGATCTTGCTCCATGAAGTAATGAGTCCGAGTATCATGGTATGTGTCACTATGATCCTCAAAACCTTTGAATATCTGCATTCAGTTCTTTTTGTTTCGAATGGGTGCTTGGATCATATACCTATCTGGGGGGAATGACAGGATGCCCTAGTAAGCTTGTGCCCATGGGTTTTGTGTTGCCACTAGGGGGATTCATGAAAAGTCATCGTCCGCTCCCATCATACTTACCACTTTCCATCTTACTCTTGCTCATCCATCCCATTACACTGGTCCAGGCATTGGGTTGGCCAAATATTTAAGGGTTACACCTTACCTTGTGGGAAGAAGGGGCGAAAGGCCTAGAGGGTAAAAGAAGTTGGAAAAATATAAAAGCCTAAAATAAAACCTTGATATGCTTCACCCAAGGATCCCCAAGAAAACAGTAAAAGGCTTCTCAACAAGAAATGGAGGGACCCATAAAAAATAATAAAACAATGCCTAGTCAGAGGATAGGGGGTCTCATCGTGAACCAACCTATTAGGTCCATGGGAATCTAGAGGTATGACACTACTAGCAGCTAGTGGGTCTCATCGCGAACCAGCCTATTAGGTCCATGGGAATCTAGCGGTATGACACTACTAGCAGTTGGTTACCACGCCAGGGTAGTGGCTCTTGGTGGCCTTGCCAAGAGAAAGGAGGTCTCATCACGAGCCAGCCTTCTCATTTCCGTGAAAGTGCTTGTGGGTAACATTGCCACCACTGGTCACCACGCCAGGGCAGTGACCCCTGCTTAGCTTCTTGAAAGAAAAAGCAATAAAGAATAAAGATAAAAGGCATGAATGGGCTTGGAAACATTTGCATCCAGGACAGGTGCAGCTCACCCTCTACACAGGCACCCATAGGTAAGCCATGCATTTCCCTGCTATCACTGCACCCCTTGTCCAAACATCCCTTATCCACCTCATCCACTAACATGACTTGGATTTGATTTCTCCCAGAAACATCCCACATCCAGTGAGCACTAGCCCAATAGGACGCTCTGTCACTTCCTCCAAACTTAGCTTGCAGATTTGTATAATGTCTTTGAGCACTCGACTGAGTAAAGGGGGTTTTATGCACATGTTTAATAAAATGTATGATTAGATGTTATTGACATTGCTATGATCCCTGTGACTTATGAGTCCATGGAGGGCGTATCTGTTGATGTGCAGGCTCATACCTGACGGACAGGGACCATATTGAACTGGTACACATGGGGAGATGATTAGTTCGGACCTCCATGGGGCTGAGAGCCTACCAAATGGATGTTGAGAGCCCAGCAAGGGGCAAAGACAGGTCAGAGGGTTTGCACCGGGGAAGAGGAGAACGTTCCACCAGAGGCAGCTGAGCAGACCTGTACCCAGGGGGGTTGTGCCTTTTCCACCAGGATGTTGGCCTTGGAAGGCCATGACGTCACCCAGGACATTCATGATGTCATCCAACATTTGTGGAGGTTTTGGGAGGCAGTTTTGGCACTTGTAGCTTATTCCAGAGGCCCAAGGAGGCCTAACGTTTTTCTCCAGGAGGCCAACGTTGCCCTAGAAAGGGCATGACGTCCTCATTTTTGCTTGATTTAGGGTTTGATTATGAAATTTAATGTAAAACAATATTATTATGTATTTTTGGCCATGTCGGCCTTTTGTGACCTAAAAATTAATTAAGGTCATTGCTACTGTAAGTAAGAGAGCTAAAACTCTCTTTTATTCATCATGTTTCACTCACACTTGTGTGAGGTCTGAAATTTGCGCCTCTTGGTGAATGTAAGTGAATTTCTGCAATCGTTCATTTACTTGAATGGTTATGGTATTTTTACTTGCATTTTGTTAATGAAATTTGTTGGATTAAACCCTAGGAAATAAGGACATGTTGGTGTCCTTATTTTAAGTCCCTACTAGGTTATGCCAAGAAGCCATTTTATTTGCTGAAGATAATTGCTAGGGCCTTTCCATCGCAACACCCTACTATTTACTCTTCAAGCTAGCTGTTTTTACTTTGTCTTTGAGCTAAAGAAGGAGGAAGACGCACTAAGGCCTAGGGTTACTACACCTTAGTGAGCCGTCTTCCCCTAGGGTTGATGGTTGAAGCCTTGTCTTAACAACACTTCACCCATCATATCCCTCTTGTATTTGGCCCTGCCATTATCATATTATCTCTTCAACTCTTGAGCTAGTTTGATTCCATTTTCCCTATGAATGTACTGATCTAAGACCTTTATGCTTGAGTGTTTTGATCACAAAACTTCAAACATCCAATACCCTTGAACAACTACTAACAACTTCTAACCCTAGTTTAGACTTACCTACTAACCCTATTGCTGTTATTATCCACTTGATTTAAAGTTATACTTTGCAGCAATTTATACATCTTTAAAGCAATTGAAAGATTGGCTAAATGCGTTGCTTCTGATGAATGCTGATATTGTAACATTGATGATAAATTGTCCTTGCTCATTGTGAAGCTTCTTCTTAAGCATTTATTGTGAAGTGACATATTCTAATTATTTCTATTATACATCATTGATTTTCTTCATCAATATCATCGATCATTTGCTTTATATTAGAAAGTCCTTGATTATATGAAGTACTAACCAGCAAGTGATCTTTCATATATATAGTTTTCTTGTTGCTTTGTCTTGGGCAGGTACACTTCTGGTTATCATTATCTTTATTGGTTGTTTAGCCGGACCTTCTAATCGGTGGTGACTTGTGAGGGGGAAACTTTTACTTAGCCATACGCCTTTTCCTTCTCAAAACCCCAGGTCACTGGGGATGTCTCCCCTGGTCCTACCACCCTAAACAAAAAGAGTTATCCTATCGAGGTGATAGTGTTAAGATAGTCTCCAGTTTCGCCAGTTTGCCTTTTCTTTACTTCCAAGTACAAACTGTGCGATAACCATTTTGGCGCCATTGTCGAGGAGCACCAAGTCAATTCTCCTCAAAAGACGACACTTTTTTGGTAAGCCTTTCCTCAAAGAATCTTTATCTTACAAGCTTACCTGACGACTCCACTAGGGATGATTCCCTTAATTCTTTGATAATTTCAAGAAAATTATCTGGCGACTCCACTGATGACGAAGCCAACTATGACTTCTCAATGGGACCTGGGAAACTTCACACCTTTGGACATGAGTAAAATCCCGAGATATCCTCGACAAATGCCCCCGAAGTACGAAAAGTGGCTCCCTAGATTCACTGATAGTGATGGGGAAAGACCCGACTATCACATGAGTAATTTTTGGGCTTTCTTTCAACTCCACCCTATCAGTGATGATGCTGAAGACTTGGTAATGAAACTTTTCTCTGCCACTCTGCATGGAAATGCTAGGAAATGGTATGATAATCTCCCTATCGCTAGCATCACGTTTATGGACCAGTTAGAAGAAACATTTCTCATGAGTTGGGGTATGAAATTGGAAGATATCCAAATGTTACTTAAAGGACTCGAATACATAAGACAAACTGAGGATGAGACTGTCAGGGCTTTCGAGGGTAGGTTTTAGATATTGCTATACCAGATTCCTAGAAGCCATTATCCCGAAGACAAGTACCTTGTGTATCTCTATACCAATGCACTTTTGGTGCATTTGGGTTTCCTCCTCAGCAAAAAGGGTCTGAAAACAATCCAAGAAGCTTATAACATGGCTATAGAAATTGAGGCAAATATCTCCTTGTTCAAAGAAGGATATCCCTTTACCCCAGATGCCTTTAGTTTGGAGAGATTAGTTTCCCTTGAGATCTTTACTGAAAATTCTCAAGAAAGAAGGGAACAAGACATCAACCAGCAGGATGAAGACATGGTTGAGGAGCTAGAACCTAAGAAAAATGATGAAGTATCAACCTGTGCTCCTCCCTCTGACGAAGCCATCCACGAGCCTTTCCCCCCTGTACAAGAAGAAGAGAATGAGGTTAGTCACTTTCCTTTTCAGGATCTTGATAATGCCTTGTTTTATGATTCAGAGGAGGAGGAAGAAATGGAATCCTCCGGGAAGGTAGAAGATGTAGGGGCAATTTATGAGGATGAAACAATGATGCATGTTGAAAGCACCCAAGTCCTTGAAGTTCCTGCACAAGAAGAAACAAACACAGTAAGTTACCCTCCTATCCAAAATTTTGATGATTCTCTGCCTTATGATTTGGGAAATGAGGAGGAGATGGATGACCCATTGAATGTTTTGAATCCTCCATGTTATGACACAGATAGTGACATAGTTGATATTGATAAGTTCATACATGTTGGAAGACGTAAGTGGGATGTAGTTGGTTATGATATGGACCCCATTTACGACATTGAGAATCATTTCCGGGTGTTGCTTTTATAGTTATCACAATAGGTTACTCTTGATTTTGACCAATGGCAACAAGGAGATGATATGATTACCGATGCTTTCCACACACCCAAGGTTGACCTAGTCCCATATTTTCCTGATGATTTTCGGTCATACCTTGAGGATTTTGATAAGTACTCCTCTGAGCACTTGGATTTATTCCATGAATAATATTATCAACCACCATTGTGCTCAGATCTTGATAGGAGTAAGGACATTGTTTGCCCAGGAAAGGATCCTTGTGACAACTTTCTCCAGCCACCTCCGATTACTTTACTTTGTTGTGTCTCTGAAGGTGTAGTTGGTGAATATGTTTTTAACATTAAGTTTCCTCTAAGGCAAACCCCAGAGTTCAAGGGTAGGTTGAATACCTCAAGAAAAGGTCTGTCTTCTCATCCTTTCAACCTTCCCTTAAGCGTTTGTCAGTCATCTTCTAGATCCTTATCAATCCTTTCCCAGGTTTCAGATTGTGAGGACGTCTTAGCTAGCCAGCTTTCAGACCTTTTGAGTCATCTTTCTGAACCGTTGAATTTTCACGATCCCTTCCTGAAGTGGATTGAGCACTTTCCTCAGAGAATGACTTGGCATGATTTTGTCCCTCCCACCCACCTCCATGAGTTAGACTTTGTGGTTTCCGATGATACGATACATTCTCTAACCCATGTTATTTTTGTGCTTAACTTATCACTGTTTTGGTTTATGATGAGCAGAGGCAGGTATTGTGAGACATTGCTAGGATGGTTTCACTGTTCATTTGACTACACCTAGCATTCAACCGACATGTAAGTGCAGGTAAGTAGGTAGGCATTTTCATTCATCGTATATACCATTTGCATTTCATGCTAGAATAGTTTTCTTTCACATTTGTACATATGCTTGTTTTATATATATATATATATATATATATATATATATATATATATATGAGTTGGGGGTGATATCACCACTCCAAATGATTGATAATAGTTTTATGATGAGATCAAGCAGGTTACAGGTTATGCCAAAGATGCTGGAGTTCTCATGCGCTCTACGGTGAGCACATGTCCCGGAGTTGGAGCCAGATGTTATCCCCAGTTTAGGGATAACTAAGGAGATTATGTCTCGAGGCCCACAGGTCCTAGACATGGAGTACCAAGAGCCAGATCGACTTGAGCATGGCCCTGGAGAGCCCATGCTTTCTTTTCTTTAGCGCCTCCACTTTGTTAGCAGAAACAACATCCATCACCTCGCCCTAGTCCTGTAGCAGAAATGGATCTTGCTCCATGAGGTAATGACTCCGGGTATCATGGTATGTGTCACTCTGATCCTCAAAACCTTTGAATATGTGCATTCAGTCCTTTTTGTTTCTAACGGGTGCTTGGATCTTATACCTATCCACTTGACCATGTCTGGGGAGAATGACAGGATGCCCTAGTAAGCTTGTGCCCATAGGTTTTGAGTTTCCACTGGGGGGATTCATGAAAAGTCATTGTCTGCTCCCATCATACTTACCACTTTCTATCTTACTCCCGCTCATCCATCCCATTACACTAGTCCGGGCATTGGGTTGGCCAAATATTTAAGGGTTTCACCTTACCTTGTGGGAAGAAGGGGCTAAAGGCCCAGAGGGTAAAAAAAATTGGCAAAAGATAAAACCTAAAATAAAACCTCGATATGCTTCGCCCAGGGATCCCCGAGAAGGCAGTAAAAGGCTTCTCAGTAAGAAACAAAGGGACCCATAAAAAATAATAAAACAATGCCTAGTCATAGGATAGGGGCTCTCATCACGAGCCAACCTATTAAGGTCCATGGGAATCTAGCGGTATGACACTTCTAGCAGTTGGTTACCACGCCAGGGTAGTAGCTCTTGGTGGCATAGCCAAGAGAAAGGTGGTCTCATCATGAGCCATCCTTCTCATTTCTGTGAAAGTGCTCGTGGGTAACATTGTCACAACTGGTCACCACGCCAAGGCAGTGTCCTCTGATTAGCTTCTTGAAAGAAAAAGAAATAAAGAATAAAGATAAAGGCATGAATGGACTTGGAAACATTTGCATGTAGGACAGGTGCAGCTCACCCTCTACAGAGGCACCCATAGGTAAGCCATGCATTTCCCTGCTATCACTGCACCCCTTGTCCAGACATCCCTTATCCACCTTATCCACTAACATGACTTGGATTTGATTTCTCCTGGAAACATCCCACATCCAATGAGCACTAGCCCAATAGGATGCCCTGTCACTTCCTCCAAACTTGGCTTGCATATTTGTATAATGTCTTTGAGCATTTGACTGAGTAAAAGGGGTTTTATGCACATGTTTAATAAAATTGATTATTAGATGTGATTGACATTGCTATGATCCCTGTGACTTATGAGCTCATGCAGGTCGTATTTGTTGATGTGAAGGATCATACCTGACGGACAGGTACCATATTGGACAAGTACACATGCAGAGATGATTAGTTCGAACCTCCATGGGGATGAGAGCCCACCATATGGATGTTGAGACCCCAACAAGGGGCAGAGACAGGTGAGGGGGTTTGCACCGGGGAAGAGGAGGGGGTTCCCAGAACTGCAAAACCAGTGAGGGAAGACGTAGTTTCCCCTGATGAGGAAATTCCAAAAGATCATGACATGTTAGAATTTCAAGAACCGCCTCAGATGATGATGCTCCATAAAAGAAATCCAGCTTGGGATAGAGAGCTCATTCAAGATGGAGAGAATTATGGAGTTCCCCAAGGAACCACGAGCTAGGTGAAAATACCAAAACCATTCTCCAGTTATACGACTTTGATGTGTGACCTCCTAGAGAAGGAGCCTACCTGCTTTGAAGAATCCATTCAGATGAAAGAATGGGCAGATGCCATGACAGAGGAATACCAATCCATAATAAAGAATGATGTATGGGAAATTGTTCCCAGAACGAAAAGTAAAGACGTGGTATCCTCCAAATGGCTCTTCAAAATAAAACATGTTGCTGATGGAAGTATTGAGAAGTATAAAGCAAGATTCATCGCTCGTGGATTTTCTCAAAAGGAAGGCATTGACTATGAGGAGACATTCACTCTTGTAGCCAGATACACTTCGATCAGAACCATCATAGCCCTTGAAGCTAAGATGAAGTGGAAGTTGCACCAGATGGACGTAAAGACAACCTTCCTAAATGGTGTCATCGAAGAGGAAGTGTATATAGAGCAACCTCAAGGATTTGAAGTTGAATACATGAAGTCTCATGTCTGTGGGTTGAAGAAAGCATTATACGGATTGAAGCAAGCTCCTAGAGCTTGGTATGGCTGGATAGACAGATTCCTGACGAGCTTGGGCTTTACCAAGAGTAAAGCAGATTCTAACCTCTACTTCAAGGTTATGAACGATGAGCCAGTAATATTACTGCTATATGTGGATGACTTATTCTTAACCGGAGAAGAAAAGCTCATCATTGAATGTAAGAAGAGACTTGCCTCAGAATTTGAAATGAAATACCTTGGCCTAATGCATTATTTCTTGGGTATTGAGGTATGGCAGATTCTAGAGAGGATCTTCCTTAACCAAGGGAAGTATGCAGTCGAAATCCTGAAGAGATTCGACATGTTAGAATGCAAGTCCATGAATACACGCATTGAAGCGAAGCTAAAGCTGTTGGTCGACACTTCGTCAGAATTGGTTGATGCCACATTGTACAAACAGATTATTGGATCGCTGATGTACCTAACGAACACTAGAACAGACATTTGTTTTGCCATGAACACCTTGAATCAGTTTCTGGTAGAACCCATACATGTTCACCTAGTGGCTGCAAAACATGTGATGAGGTACCTTAAGGGTACAATAGATTGTGGTCTCAGCGATGATGGAGATCATGATTTCACATTGAGTGGATATATTGATGCAGATTGGGCAGGAAGTGTTTCTGACATGAAAAGCACTTCAAGATGTTGTTTCAGTTTGGGATCAGCCATGATCTCATGGCAGAGTAGAAAACAATCCAGCATTGCTCTCAGCACAGCGGAAGCAGAATACATTGTTGCATGTTCTACCAGATGCGAAGCTATATGGATTCGAAAGTTGTTGAACGGTCTATTTGATCTAGAGATGGAAGCAACCACAATCCTATGTGACAACTAGAGCTGCATAAAGATGACAGAGAATCCTATATTCCATGACAGGTTGAAGCACATAGAGATTCGTTATCATTACATCCGTGACATGGTGCAGAGAGGAGCCTTAAAGCTCCAGTATGTTAGCACAGATGAACAAGTTGCTGATGTGTTTACCAAGCCTCTATCTCATGTAAAGTTTGATCACTTTTGAGATAAGCTTGGTATAGTTCGAAAGGACCTTCTTCGAAAGGGGGAGTAGTTGTTGTGATGATACATCTCTTGCTTCCAGCTTCAATGTTGTGACGTAAAGCAATAAGATGTGATGAGACTAGTACTGTGCTTCCGGCTTGACAGTTGTGACGTAAAGCGAGTCTAGTATCTTGCTTCCAACCTGATGGTTGTGACGTAAAGCAAGATGTGATGAGACTAGTACTGTGCTTCCGACTTGACAGCTGTGATGTAAAGCCAGTCTAGTATCTTGCTTCCAACCTGATAGTTGTGACGTAAAGCAAGACGATGAGATGAGAATAGCATTGAGCTTCCGGCTTGACAACTGTGACGTAAAGCCAGTCTTGTATCCTACTTCTAGCTTGATTGTTGTGACGTAAAGCAGGACAAGTTTCATGCTTCCAACTTGACTGCTGTGACGTAAAGCAAGACTATGATATGAGACTAGAACTGTGCTTCCGGCCTGACAGTTGTGACGTAAATCCAATCTAGTATCCTGCTTCCAACTTGATTGCTATGACGTAAAGCAAGACGAGTTTCTTTCTTCCAGCTTGATTGTTGTGACGTAAAGCAAGATGAGCACTGTGCTTCCAGCCTTACAACTGTGACGTAAAGCCAGTCCAGTATTATGATGATGAGCCAGCCTCGTGCTGTGATGATGATGTATTAGTTTTATACTAATACATATTGATGCAGATGATGATTGCATTCCTTTGAGAGTGACGATGTTGCCGATGAAGAAAACTTTCGATAATTTATAGATATGCCAGTCAGTGTTCCAAGATGATATTGATGATGTTGTCCTCTCACCCACTTGATGTTGTTGATGATGTTGTCCTCTCTCTCTCGCCTGATGCTGTTAAAGAATACCCTTCTTGTTAAGGGGGAGTGTTGAAATAATGTAACTGCAAAGTGTATTCTTATTATTATTTGATATATTATTCATTGGATCAATCCCCATTGTGGATTGATCATGTCGGCTATTGTAAAAGGACCAAATCCCCTTTTGCGGATTGGTCATAATGTAATTGTAAAAGACAAAAGAAGAAGTCATCCCCATAATATATCAAAGAGGCCCCAAAATATAATAAAGGTGGTTATAACCACCCAGATTACGAAGTCAACCCTGCCAGTGAAGAGACACTTCACACGTGCCATATTAGTATAAATAAGAAGGCTAGCGCCTCACTTAGACACACCTCACTTGCTCATTGAGAGACAAGTTTCGGAATTGCAATTGGAGAAGAAAGAGAGAGAGTGGCGCATCTTTGGGAGAGGATCTTCTGTATTAGCTTGAGTTGTCTCTTGGCATTGTATTGGCTATCTATAATAAGGAAGTTTTGTTGGGTTTTCTTCCCCTAGAGGGTTTCCCAGGATAAATGATGTGTCTCTTGTGATTGTGTATTTCTCAGTGATCTTGTATTATACTATTGTTATCTATTGAAATGAAAAGAACTATAATAATGGTTTAAACATTAACATGGTATCAGAGCTAAGTTGAAGAAATAATCTTTCCCAAGAGTGAAAAATGTCAGTGTTACCGTACATGCAAATTAGGGCTTTTTGATGGTGAAGCTTTTCAGCCCTAAAACCATCTAGAAAAGTGTGCCCTCCCCCAAGGATTACTTTGGCACTCTCAGTGCACCTTTTCAATGGCTAGATCTCCCAGAAAGTGAAACCCTAGTTTCACAAAGTATCAGACGTACCAGAAAACCAGAGAACCAGAAGTACCAGAGGTACCAGAAAACCAGAAGCACCAGTCCAAAAATCCGTAGATCAAGTTTGGAGGGGTAAAAGTTGGATTTTCTCAGATCCAAGCACACCAGGCTACTCGCCTCAGCCAAGCGCATCTCCCGGTAAGTTCAAAATTTGATTTTGAGCACTTTCATTTTTTGGTCATTTTCCTTGCTCTAGGTAGAAGATGTCTGCAAGCACGAAGCTTGCTAACAAACTAGAAGGCGTGGAAAAATTTCATGCCTGGAAGTATAGGATCGGCTTGATCCTTGAAGAGAATGACCTAGAAATATTCATCAAAGAAGAAGTACCGGAACCCGACGATGCAGCAGAAAAATCCAAGCATCTAAAGGACGCGATCAGGGCCAAAAGAATCATTGCAGATTCAATCAAAGACCATCTAATCCCTTATGTGTCATCAAAGAAGACTCTGAAAGAAATGTTTGATGCCCTAAGAAAACTGTATGAAGCAAAGAACATAAACCGGAAGATGAATCTAAGAACTCAACTGAAGAATACGAGGATGCACTGGTAGAATAGTCCTATCGAGGTGACAGTGGTAGAATAGTCTCTAGTTTTGCCAGTTTGCCTTTTCTTTACTTCCAAGTATAAACTGTGCGATAACACAACCCTCTTTTCATTGATATCTAGTGTATGGGATCATTTCTTGCTTTTATATAATTGATAATTGTTGAAATATATCTCATATGTTCAATCAATCAATTCTCTTGTCTCGTTTCAACCTTTCCCTTAAATCTAGCTTGTCATTTCAAGTGACCAAGATAGGGGGCCATAGACTTGTCTTCAACTTGCTATAGGATCCCTTAAGGTCACAAGGGAAGCCTCCCTTGTGTTGGATCTTTATCCCTCACTAAAACGAGGGAACTACTTGTCTAGGTGACAGTGACAAATATTTCCAATTGTTACACAAGTTTGGTGTCTTGTGGAAGGATTTGCACAAGTACAAATACTATGATAACAGACCCAAGAAAGAGGAGTTTGCAGGTACTAGTACTAGTGTGACCCCCTCTTAGGGTATGGGGGGAGGTATTCCTCTATGGCCTCAAAGCAGGGTGTTGGTGGTGGTGGCTCTTTTTTGGTTATTGGTGCCAGGGGAGGTGGTGCCTTGGGTGGTGGTGTAGGCTCAGAAGCAGGTGGCTCTGTGCTTGATGGTTTTGGGGGTGGAGTAGGTGGTTCTAGCACTGGTGGTTTAGGTTCAAGTGTAGGTGGTTCATTCTATGGTTCTAGTTCTCACCGAAAGTCTTAATAGTCATGGGATGTATCCTTCCGTTCCCAATTCTTCATTGATGGTGGAGCAACCTTGTATGCCTCAGATTGTAGAACCTACGAGTATGGGTGTTGAGTTTTCTATATGAGATAATATTGTATGTGACTATGTTATTAAAATAATGATTGTTCCATATATATAGAACATATGGTGACCATCCATGAAAGGATGCGTCTCTTGGATAATAAATAACTACATATTTATTATTATATATATATATATATATATATGGAAGAATGTCTTTCCGATGTTGTTCAAACATCAACACTCCCTCTCAACGAGGGAGATATTCTTCATCATGCCAAATATTGTCTCTAAAGTATACAAACATCAACACTCCCTCTCAACGAGGGATACATTATGCACCTCGAGTCCATAAGACGGCGCTTGGGCCATTCTCCTCAGTCAAATCAGCATTACCACTATGGAGAATGTTTGTCCGATGCTTCTAACTTCAACACTCCTTCTCAGCTACGGAGACATTCTGCATCACGCCATGATTCTTGATTTAGAACTCTGAGGCCAACTCCCTCTTACACTTGTTAATGAGACTTTGATGTAATCATCTTTGACATGCACCCATTTGATGTATACTTCTCCCACATAGCACCCAGTTGATGTATG
>ML821873.1:56412-73361 GCA_009831015.1 Picea engelmannii
ATAACACTAGTATAGTTTTTATTAATATAATATCTTCGAGTGTTTCTTTAAAAAAAGTATGATTTATACTTGTTATTTATTAATAAGGATCTCATTTAGGAATTGGATGAAGATGGAGAGAAAAATCAAATTAAGTGACTCTCCCTTTAGTGGCTAGGGTTTTCCCAAGACACCAATCCCAACCTTTATGGAAGTTGGGGGGAAATGGACCTGCTACCCATCATTCTGGGTAAATCTTGGGGGATTTGTTTGAGCCAGTAGCTTAAACAAATGACTAGTAGAAATGAGGTTTGTTCTTTAGCTACCAAATAATAGATTATCTTTTCTACTTGAATAGGTGATGTTTGTGGAACTTGCTTTGGGATGTTTCCGCCAGTTGCATTCCAAAATACACCCCCAAATGTATAGTTGCCCAGGATCTTGCAATTCAAGGACATGTTTTGTTTAATACGGAGGATTCAGAGGAGGACCGAGACAAAACTAGTTCCATGTAAGAACAAATTTGGAGAGCCGCGTCCAAAGCAAAGGCAAGAAATTAAGAATGGTGTTATGAGGTTTTTCAGAAATTATTTGCATCAAAGACTCTTAAATACAGACTTGAAGAAAAAAGTAGATGTTTTGGAAATGTTGCAAAAGCATACCTTCTCATGGTAAAGAAATAGCTGAAATTATTGATACCCTTATTCGATGGATTGTTTTACGTTTCTGTGAGTCAAACACAACATGTTTGCTTAAGGTTCTTGAATATCTTTCTGAATTTTTGAGGCTATACAAAATGAGGGGTATACTATAATTGAATGTGAAGCTAGCATTGATCGAGGGAAAATGACAATGACAAGCTAGGATTGGGAGAGACATGAAAATAGTCATACTTAAATATTATCTTGGAGTTGTTTCAACCATTGCATTTATGCATATATCCATTTATAGGAGCTGTAGAATATACGTGTAACATCATCCTCAATAAAAGTTTCATTTGTTGGCCTTTGATAGAAGTGTGAGTTTGTGTGATAACATTTTGGCACCATTTCCGGGAACAAAGTCCATTTCTTGGAAGATGACATTGGAGGAGTTTTTCAACTTTGAAGATCTTTTCTTGGCAACTCCGTTGGAAGAACGAAGACCTTGTTCTTTGCATATTTTGAAGGCTTTGTGCTTGTGAGGTGGGCAAGCATCATTGTGAAGCAATTTACAACTCATATTGGAAACTCCATTGTGATAAGGTACATAAATTTCATTTATTGTTGAACGCTCATGTTGAAATTTGCACATGGTGAAGGACGACTCCATGGGTATTTCATTAACTTTACAAGGCTTTTGATGTCAAGGATATCCCCAGATATCCTAATCAATGTCTACTAGAATGGTGGGAGGATTCCCCTAAATTCGATGGTGACAAATCATTGGCCATCTCATATGTGGTAAATGTTTTGAATCATATTAGAAATATCAAAGTGGAACATGAAGTTATGATGATGAAGGTTTTTTTTGTTTCCCTAGGAGCACAAAGGGATTGGATGGTACATTCTTGCAAACCGAGTATACCTTCCGTTGCAGTTTTCATTGAAGAATTTCTCAAGCAATGTGTAATATACCTTGTGTATATTACAATGACATTAATTACTAATTAAATCATTAATGTAATAATTATTACTTTTAATGTAAATTCGCATTTTTTTAGACAAAAAGACGCGACGCTACTCACGTACGTGTATTTATACACATTGTTGTACATTTGAATAAGGCAAGAAATAATAAAATTGTCAAACATTAAATATACATTTTCTATATATCAAGTATTAAACGTCCAAGTGGTATCAGAGCTAAATATTGGTGAAAGCCAAAATCACATGCATTCAAGATGGAAAATATCATTCTTAAAAACATAACACTCTCGAAGAAATAAATAATTATGTGAACGAATTAATGGAAAAACTAATAGAGAAGGAAGTCTTGGTATGTTTGGAGGAGGGTTTCCACCAAAACCAAATTGCGCTTCAAGAAAAACCCCAGAAGAATCCCTTTGTCACCAAGACAGACCCTGAGGTCTGCAAGCTAATTATTTTTTATGGTAATAACCAAAGAAAAAAGCATGCCAACATTGCCTCTGTTGTCAAGTCCAACTCAAACAAGAATCGTTTGGCAATCGAAGATACAAGGAAAATAAACAAAGTCCATATTTGAAGTGGAGGTCGTGGAGGACATCAATTTCGCATCTAATTCACCAAAAATTCTGAATCTGTAGAAATCAGTTACTACGACGTGCTTGGAGTCAGTCACACGACCCGGGAAATAGAGATTAAGAAATATTATTACATGAAGGCTAGGTTAGTTCATCCTGATAAAAATTCAAATGATCCTCAGTGGCAGAAAATTTGCAGGCATTGGGAGAAGCCTACCAAGTTCTCAGTGATCCACCACACATGATGCACATGGAAAAACAGGTGTATCAATGGAAACAATGATAGACCCAACAGTCGTGTTTGCTATGTTTTTTGGAAACAAGTTATTTGAACATTATATAGGCTAGCCTACAATGGCTTCAATGGATTTTCCACGATGTTTACTAAAGACGACCAGACATATATCATGAAACTACTAGAGAAGATGAAGCATGTCCAAAAGACAAGAGAAAAAAAACGTGCATTGATTTTGAAATATTGTCATAATCGGTATGTACAAGGTGACAAGGAAGGGTTTATAATCTTGGTGAAAGCCAAAATCACATGCATTCAAGATGGAAAATATCATTCTTAAAAACATAACACTCTCGAAGAAATAAATAATTATGTGAACGAATTAATGGAAAAACTAATAGAGAAGGAAGTCTTGGTATGCTTGGAGGAGAGTTTCCACCAAAACCAAATCGCACTTCAAGAAGAACCCCAGAATAATCCCTTCGTCACCAAGATAGACCCCGAGGTCAACAAGCTAATTGTTTTTTATGGTAATAACCAAAAAAAAATGTTGCCAACGTTGCCTCTGTTGTCAAGTCCAACTCAAACGAGAATCGTTTGGCAATCGAAGATACAGGGAAAAGAAACAAATCCATATTTGAAGTGGAGCTCGTGGAGGACATCAATTTCGCATCTGATTCTCTAAAAATTCTGGAATCTGTAGAAATCAGTTACTACGACGTGCTTGGAGTCAGTCACACGACCCAGGAAATAGAGATTAAGAAATGCAAAGACTATTCTCCAGAATAATTGAACAAAGAACATATGTAGAACAACCTCAAGGCTTTGAGGTATACCAGGAAGAGACCTTTGTATGCAGATGGAAGAAGACAACTTGGTGGAGAGTCTCTCATGCACAACAAAAGCATGGTGAAAACCTTCTATGATAAAATTCATAATGGTTACTCAGAAGTCCAGGACGATGAATTGCTAATCCATGACAAACTCACATGATGGCATAAGAAGTGCCACATGGATATGTTCCAGTTTGAGCCTTGCCACAATGTTATGAGCTAGCAAGAAACAAAAGAGTTGAATCCAACTATGATATACTATAATGATCAGAGCTATATGAATCCTTTAGAAAACCAGTGTTCCAGAAAGAACGAAGTACATTGAGATCAAGAATTACATTCTTCGTGATGAAGTCCAAAAAGGAGAAAGTGGTTCTCCAATATATATCTCCTCAAACGATCAGATAAGAAGACATTTTGGTAAAGCCTTTGTCCAAGATGAAAGAGTTTGTGTACAAGCTGGAGCCCATGGAGACGACTTCCTTATTGAAAAATGAAGAGGTGACTCCTAGGTTGGGAGGGAGCACTAATGTGTTATTGATTTATGGACAGTCATTTTTCAAGTTCGAAAAATGGTCCAGGATGAGAAGTTCATTTCCAGTTCGGAAAGTGGTTTGAGATTTCTAACGGACAGGCATTTTCCAGTTCAGAAAATGGTCCAGATCGAACGATCATTTTCGTAATGAAAATGGTTCGATGGATTGTTGATGTACCATAGACAACGATTCTCCTTGTGGACAGTGTGGGGGAATGGTCTATGATAGTCTCTCTTCTTGACGGTCACTCTCAGTAGTGGTCAAGAAGACTGGTCTGCCTCGTCGGACAATCATTCTTTCAAAGCTCACAGTTGTGAGAAGTTTCGAAGAATGGACTATTTTGGAGGTTGGTGCAGGACAATAATTTCCTTAAGAAATGGTCCGGACAGTCATTCCCTAGGGCAGATTCATTCTCTCCAGGTTTCACTTTGTTTAGTGCCGGAGGAATGGCCCAGATAGGTGAATGGTCCAGGTTCAACAATCAGGGACAGACATTCCCTAGGGCAGACTCATTCTCTCCAGGTTGCACTTTGTTTAGCACCGGAGGAATGACCCAGATAGGTGAATGGTCTTGTCTCAGAAATCGGGACAGTTATTCTTCCTTGCTTGAGAAGAATAGTCTAGATAGATCATCATTGATGTTTTACCTTCTGAGGGCATATTCTCTTCTATATCTCACATATGTGAGTGGAAGAATGGCCCAAATGATTTGGTTTATATCATAACAATGTTTTCTGTGCAGGTTGATATCAGATGATATGATTGTTATGGAGACTGTATGTCTCCGGACAATAGATGTATACTATTGTGGTGAATGTGTTCCACTGATTGTGAATATATGTCACTGATCAAGTATCCATGTGCTACTTGGTGTGGCAGTGTACCACTGGATTGTAGTTGTGTACTACTATGGATAGACACAATTGTGTTCTATTGAATGACATTATTCCGATTGCCTTGAAAACTATCAGTAGTGTTGGTAATGATTATCAGCTAGATGGATGATCAATGGATAGATATTCCCCAGACGAGAAATGGTCCAGGACACTTATTCTTCTAGGACATATGCCTGGATTAGAAAAATGGCTCTTATGTCACTCTATGGAGTGAGTGATTTATCCAACATCATGTCTGATTACTCAGATGGAGTATGGTTTCGAGAGATGATGCAACTGATGACACTGATAGTGATGATGGTGCTCATGATCTAATGATTAGTTAGTCTATACGACTATTTTGATGCTACCAGGTGAATGGTATGTTTGTGCTCAAGACCATTACCTTCAATACCTCCCTAGCTAGGAGGGAGTGTTGATATTATGGTAGCTGCGGGAGGTATTTACCTCCACATGTAAACCTGACGAAAATAGAATATTCTGGGGAGCAAGAAGAAACCCTAATTAATTGGTTAATAACCCTAGAAGACAAGTCGACTCAAGAGAATGACTTGTATTAGGTTATTAGCATCCAAGAGAAGAAGTCGGCTAAAGGAAATGTTATATACTAAAGAATTAGTACCCAGAATGAGAAGTCAGCCCAGGTAGTCTGCCAAAAATAGTATAAATACAGGAGACCAGTCTTCATTCTGGCTAGGATTCTGAGAACTGCAGAAGCAACACTTGTGCACACAACAGTGGGCCAATTTGTGCACAAGTTTGGAGGAGAACTGTTGTTGCAATTGCTGCAACTAACATATTTCAGTTTTGGCTTGGACTCTCTCTTGGTTATGGTTTGGACTCTCTGATCATCTCTTGTTACTCTTGCTTGGTGCGCTATCCTTGGAGAAAGGTGCACCACCTCTGTTTGGCTATACAGTCTAGGGTTTGCTTCCAGAATGATTCTCTGCCAAGGTTAATGTGCTCGGGGGTTGCTTCAGCCTATGGTTGGGTGAAAATATTGCTATATTGTCTATGGTTAAACGAACACATCCATTATATTCTAACAATCTCGTCCCTCCTGTTGGGTTTCCCTACCCTTTGACAGACATCACATCTTTGACAGTACTCCTTCGAGTCTTTGTGAATTGTTGGCCATCATAGTCCTGCGCGCAATACCTTATGCATGGTAGTTTTACTTGCGTAATGTCCTCTCGCTATTCCCTCATGGGCTTCTTCTAAAACTCGTGGTATTTCATGTTCTAACACATACCTTCGCAAGATGTTAGTTGCGCCCATTTTTTATAGGTGTCGTGCAATCAGTTGATAGTCGGCAACGCAGACTACTCGGTTTTTTCTGCGCGGTGCTATATTCTTGTAGAGCAGTACCTGTGCTCAAGTACTGAATGATATCTGTGAAGTATTCATCAGCGATCTGGACTAAGAATAACTGTGCATTCATAAAGTTTTCTTCTGAATTCGTAGGTTCTTCTCCATTTGTGACCCTTGATAGGTGGTCAGGTCCTGCATTCAATTTTCCTGGCTTAACTATTACTTCAAATTCAAATTATTGAAATAGTAGTAACCATCGACAGATTCCCCCCCCCCAAAACTGGATTGTTGACTAGCTATTTCAGGGCTGAGTGATCTATGAACATCTTAAAGTGTTTTTCCAATAATTAGTGTCTGAACTTTTGCAGTGCATAGACCATAGCTAGGCCTTCTCTTTCTGTCGTGTTATAGTTCTTTTCCGATTCTGATAACTTTATGCTCACGAATTCTATCGGGTTATCCAAGTCTCTCGCTCCTGGCTGCGCCAAGATAGCTCCAAGTGCTATGGCCGATGCATCTACATGGACATGGAATGTCTTCTCCCAATCTAGAAAGACTAAGATTGGCGTCGTGACCATCTTTTCCTTTAGGGTATCCAGACCGTGTTGGAATTCGTCATTCCACTGAAACTTTGTATCCTTTCTTAACAGTTTTTCCATTGGTGCATTAATATGCATGTACCCTTTGACGAACTTCTTGTAGTATCCTGTGTGTCCCAACGTTGCTCTTAGCTGACGGATTGTTTTTGGCGGTGGTAAGTTAACAATTACTGCAATCTTTGTTGGATCTACGAGTAAACCTTGTTTGCATACTATATGGCCCAATAGTATCCCAAACGGTGTTCCAAATATGCATTTTTTTATGTTTAGTGATATCTGAGACTATCTGCATCTTTCCAACATTAGTCATAAGACTTCTACATGTTCTTTCAACAAACTTGTTAAAAGAAACCGACTTTCCGCTTTATTTTGTAGTTTCAGCTTATTTCCTTATTGAATAGAAACCGATTTTACTGTATATCTGTTATTCTGTGTTAAGAATCTTTTGATAATAATATGTATTCATTTCGTTCTACTCATAAAATCCGGATCACTCAATCACAAGATATACAGCTAAAATTAAACCCTAATCTAAGTCACTAATGTTCTAGAATTTCTAGAACATTTCATTTAGATTCCTAAGACTAATTGACTTCTAAACACAAGAATTTTACTTTTTCTTGTATTTTTCAATTGAAATTACAAGATTGAATTATTTTCCACTTTTCCTAAGTGGTCATTAAAGAAAAGTCATGAACCACTGCCTGCACATTCCACTGAATACATGTAAGGTTCCTGCTCAAGATACATTTCTCAACATGAATACCATAAAAAAATTGTGGACGATCATTACCTAACAATGTTATTAACCATTTCTTGCCTATACTTGAGCTTGAAATATGTGCATTTGACACCACATGTGGTCGATGAGACTCACGTTGTCATCATCGAGTTTCTCATATTTCCACTATGAGAGCCTATAGAGTACCTAGGTATGATTTCTTCTATCAAAGAGAAAAAAAATATGGCTTTTTCTCAATGTACCCCATGTAAGGATTAACTAAATTTTCTCCACATATTACAACTTAATGTTTATACAATTACTTATTTTCTTTTTTGAATTTTTATAATTTTAATAATAATAAAATAAATTAAATCAATATTTTTTATCAATAAAAATTTGAAAAAAAATATAAAAAATTAAACATATTTTATAAAAAATAATAAAAATTTAAACATATTTTATAAAAAATATAAGATCATAATTTTCCAATCCATCAACGCACTATTAATTTAGAAAACAAAATTCTCGACCAACGAAAGGAGTTAATAACAAACACACTTTAACCAACAATGTACATATTGCATTGGATTGAGAAAATCTAAACATTATGCATTAACACACATATATTTATTAATTAATTAATTAATTAATTAATGCTACCCAGATTCATTTCCTAATTTGTTAATCTTTCATTTAACTGATGAATTCAATTCATCAAGACTTTTCATAACAAACGTTGTGTAACGCATGTATCTCATTGGTTAATTCTGCTTCAAGCATCTCAATAGTATCTCTGCAATGAACCAAAGTCACCAAAATATTGCAAGCTTTCAATACAAGTAAAACCACAAATAAAACCACTTTCTTAGCCAATCAAGTTTGAAATAAGCATAGAAGTGAACAAGGAAAACAATGTACAAAAATAATAGCCACTTCACATTCATGTGATCCAATTTGCACACTGAAATTTTGAGAAACACATCATTTTAGATGCTACAAAAGTGGTCTCGTAATCTTCCACTCAAAATACATACATTCTCTCAAATGATTATAAGTAGAATGTATTTGCTACAAAAATGTGTGATAATCATGGTACTGACCAAAATCTTCATTTCAAACATATTCCAAGTAAAATGGAAAATTCCACACCTAGAAAAATATTTCAAAAATATTCCAACGTCTAATTCAAAATCTAGACATATAAACATTTCAAACATATTCCAACTTCTAAGTCAATATTTAGACATATGATTTCATGTCATGACAATGAATAATATTTGGAGTAAAGGTGGAAACATGGTGATCGACATTAAATTTAAATGTGATGATGGTGGTTAACTTCCAAGACCAAATTTGGTATATCAGGGTTTAAGAAAGGAAATAAATTATTTGGTTTACTTTAGAATTATATTTTGTGCTTAAAAAGCGTTAAGAGAAGCATTCCTAAATCATCATAGTTTTGATGAGTTAAAAGTTTACGAAGGTCAATATTGTAACAAATATTTTGAAATTGAGATCTAATGTGGGTGTAGGGAAAACCTTCTAAGAGAAAGTGTTTTTCATCTTCAACTCTCTTAGTGTCACAAAGACGACAAATTCTTTCACGATGTTTTAGGAACTCTCCAACACCCCATTTTACTATGGATCTTGTGACAATTTCTTCTTCTTTTATCAATGTGGATTTTCTTCTTTATGGTGGTCAAAATAGAAAGATACTTTTGATCTTATAGATTAGGGTTGGTCACCTCCTTATAGTATCTTAATTTTCTTTATATTTTAATTTTCTATTGCACCACAACTTCTTAAATTTAGATGTAATAATATTTTTAATATTATCATTATTTGCAGAGTAATCTCTTTCTTTATTCTCCAATGATTTAGCCAAGAATTGACATCTTTATGCCACCTCTACTTGAGTTGCAAGTGATTTTCATTAGAGTTAGAAGCAATCTTAGGAAGCATGTTGTCTTGCATGTTGTTTATCTTGCTCTTATACATTAGGTACCTAGACGTAGTTGTTCTCTCATTGGGGAAAGACTCGCTATATGAGGAGGATAGGATATGGTGTATTGCCTTTATTTTTGAGATCATAAGTTATAAAATGCTTTTGGATTTTCTCTATCTTTCTCCATCATTATCTGGAGATACTACAACCCTAGAATTCACAACCATATACAATAACATGAGTTATGAGAGTCTTAAAGAGGAATTTCTTCTTATCCCATAGCTAAAGGTAAACAAGCTTATGACTATTTTCAAGTCCATAATAAGATTTCCACCCTCCATTTATCCTTTTATTAATGTTATAGTTCTAGTTAAGCTTATGATGAAGATTGATTCCGAGCTATTTGTATGAAGTCACTTCCTCCAAGAAGTTGTTGTCATATACAAAATTAGTGTAAGTGATATTTTTGGATTTAATTATCATAACATTTTTTTCATCCATGTTAACAGTGATACCCTTACTAGAATGAAATACTTGAGGATTTTTAGTTGCTTGTCGAGATCATGGGGACTCCTTGCCATAAGAACAATATCATCAACATAAAGCAAAAATATGATGACTATATGAGTGAGAGTTGGGTCGACACAACCCGCTTCTTCCAAACAACCTTCTAACTTGTCAATGTTTATGCCAAAAAGGGTATGGGATATGGGACAACCTTGTTTGAATCCTATATTATAATTGATTTCTTCCGACCAGCCCTTAGTGTTCCTATACCTGACAATAAGGTTCTCGTGCAATCTTATCTCAACAACTCTCAACTCGAGAGAAAGTTTTAGCTCTTCTAACCTTTTCCAAAGGTTATACTTGGGTGTTGTGTCAAAACTTTTTCTAAGGTCAATAAAACAACATAGGATATTAGTTTTATTATTTTGATGCTCCTCCATAATGATCCTAAGCATAACAAGGTGGTTTGTAGTTGAATGATAGCTCCTAAATACAACCTAATCATTAACTCTTTTTTCATGAATTTCTAGCCACACACTCATCTTCTTTTCCAAATAATTCCATATAACTTGGCTAAAAGGGGGTTAATCATAATGGTAATATAGTTAGATGGATTTTTTTTATCCCCGCTTTTAAAAATAGTTACAATGATGCTTTGAAAGCAGGCTTTAGGGAAGCCTAGTTTAAGTTCTAAATTGAAGAGCTTGTGGATGTGAGGGATGGGGATAGGCCCTCCCGTTTTTAATATTTATGATTGGTAGACTTCAATGTTCTTAGCTAAATTTCCTTTTGCGAGCCGCTGAACCCCAAACTCTATGTCATCCATTGAAAAAATTTCTTCCTTTGTAGAAATGGTTTGAATGTTGTCCATGACATTAGAGGATTTGTAAATTTTTTTAAGGTAGGAATTACAGTCCCTCAAGCAAATCATATTGTTTTCTTTAGTTTTACGAGTCAAAATTTGCCTCTAGAATTTATTAGGATCTAGCTTAGATAGGTGCAAAAGCTTCTCTTGTTTTCTATTTATACAATACCTTTTTTTATTTTTCATTAGGGATTTGTATCTATTTATATTGTCATATTTTAAGGATTCATTAGAATCCTATGTATTTCCGAGAAATCTTACTCTCTTTATTATACCAAGGGTTGGTTGTTCTATTTTATTTTTTACACAACACCTCGATAGAGAACTTGCTAATGGAAGTAGAGAGGGTTTCCATAAAATTATGATAGAGATCATCAATGTTATTCTTATTTGATAGGAGATTTAGATCGTTATTTAAATCCTTTAAAAATTATCAACTTTATCTTTGTCAAAAATCAAGTGCTTTTGGCTACCATAAATCTCTTCAATGGGACTTTTGTGCATGACAAGGTTTAGGGTTAGGGTTAAAGATCTATGGTCAAAGTCAGTCTCATGGTCATTTAAGAGGTGGAAATTTACAATGTGGTCGTATTCAATGATATCAGATATCACATAATCTATGACATTTCTACCAAGCTTATGAATACAAGTCATTCCATTCGATTTTGGCCATTTCATTAGACCATTGCAAATTATTAAATCTTGAGCACTACAGAGCTTGAATAACTTGGCACCAAACAAATTATTGACCAAGTGTTTAGAGTTTCTTTTGTATCTACTAGTTAAAACAAGGTCCTCATCTAGCCACAAAGGATTAGGGTTGGAATCATTGCTTAAAATGATATCTTGATTAATTATTGTTCTATCATTAAAGTCTCCTAGCAAGAGGATACTACCACTATTTCTTAGACTGTAAATATCTTGTTCTAAGCCATTGTAAGGAAAAAATTTATCTAGATTTTTTTTCTTATACAAGGTGATGTTAATAGGTGTGAAATACAAAATTGCTATGTAAATATTCTTAGTATTAATATCTGAGATCTCCATCCACATGTACTGATTGAAAGGGTCTTTTCTATGAAGCCTAATGTGAGGGAAAATGTTCTTTTCTATATAACAAGCTATGCCTTCAACCCATTTACGGTGTGATATCTTGTTCCATACCAACCATAAGACAAAAAATTCTATGTTAGGGGCCTTAGATTCTTCATGCTCCTAGTTTCAACAAGCAGTATAATATCAATTTCACTCAGGTTCAAACTTAACATAGGCCCTTTGCTCCATGGAAAGCCATGCCAATTCCAAGAGAGGATCCAAACTATCCCAAATTCCTATTTATTATTATGTTTTTGGTCTCTATCCCTAATAATAGTTTTTATATTCCTGATTATTGCCCTCCTTCCTTCCTAGCTTCCTTTACTAGAATATCAATCTAATTCATAATTTTTTACTATGGATATTGATTTTGAGCGAAATTAGGTGTAGAGTTGTAATGATGCAACAACAACAAATGAGAATGCAACCCATAATTTTTCACTTACGGTGGAATATCTTGTTCCATACCAACCATACGACAAAAAATTCTATGTTATGGGCCTTAGATTCTTCATGCTCCTAGTTTCAACAAGCAATATAATATCAATTTCACTCAGGTTCCAACTTAACATAGGACCTTTGCTCCATGGAAAGCCATGACAATTCCAAGAGAGGATCCAAAGTGTTCCAAATTCCTATTTATTATTATCTTTTTGGTCTCTATCCCTAATAATAGTTTTTCTATTCCCGATTATTTCCCTCCTTCCTTCCTGGATTCCTTTATTATAATATCAATCTAATTCATATTTTTTTACTATGGATATTGATTTTGAGCGAAACTAAGTGTAGAGTTGTAATGATGCAACAACAACAAATGAGAATGCAACCCATAACTTTTTACTTATGGTGCATGTTTATATAATTTTACCCTTCGATTTCTTTAAAATTGGTTTGTTGAATTGATTAGTTACACTTGGTGTGTTGAATTGATTAGTTGGATGTTGTGTAGGGTTCCATGGTCTAGTGTTCAGGACATTGGACTCTAAATCCATTGTTGAATGTCATGTATGGATCCATGGTATAATGGTCAATACATTGGACTCTGAATCCAATAGCTCGAGTTGTAATCTCGATGGAACCTTTTCTTTATTTATAAACATAACTAGCCTTCAAATAAACACAATGATATTTCATTGCTTTTGAGTTTTTTGGTAAATGTGTGGCATTGTCGAATGAATAATCGAGTAGCAAAAGTCCCCTCATAGTTGGTTGTTCACATCAGTGATGGAGGGTTGGTCGAGACTTGAACTCATTCCCTCTAAGGACATTTTGAGGAGGGTTCGATGATCAGATGGAGAATTATGCAGGGAAGTGGTCGATATGATGTTTTACTGGAGGAGAAGTTTGAAGATCTAAATAAATAAACATGAAAATTCATTTGTAACACCAAGGAGGAGTCTGAAAGTTGTATCCCTAGGCATTTTATTTTTCAAGCATCCTTTATTATCACTTCAAAGAACTAGAAATCAACCAATAAATTTATCGACCTACTAGTGAGGAAATCAACAAGGGGCAATGGAAACTTCTTGTTTATCCATTTGTTAAATTGAATTTTGAAAGAAACCCTAGATTGTTGGAATTGAAGGTTGAGGCATCTTTTATATTGTAAAGGATTCTCAACAATTCATTGTTATGTTTAAGATATTAGTAAAATTATTAATAATTACGCAAAAGTAATGATGGAAAGATAGAGTTTATTAGTGATTGATTAAGAAATCATATTTGAGAAACAAAAGAAAAGATATTCAAAATCATAAGTATCATACCTTGGAGCTAGGAAAAGGGGACACCAAAGGGAAACAATCATAGATATGTTGCACAAAGATGGGAGACATTTTTTTTTTATCATCCACGAGCAAGAAATAAATTCCATCCATTACATAGGATCCACAAGTTTTTTATTCATACATGTTGAAATATTGTAACTATAAAGAGTATTCTATTTATTATTGATTCATTATTCATTAGATCAATCCCCTTTTGTGGATTGATCATGTCGGGCATTGTAATTGACCAAATTTCCTTTTGCGGATTGGTTAAACCCTAATTGTATTATGCAAATTAAGAAGTCATCCCCCATGCCTAATTAAAGTGGTTTTAACCACTAAGAATACAAGTCAGCCCTGCCTAGTGAAGAGACACCTTTCCAACACTTTCCAGCCAGTATAAATAAAGGAAGCTAACGCCTCATTATCTCACTCACTCATTCCCTCATCAAGTGCGCAAGTTTGGTAGCTGCAGTTGGGAGAAGAAGGAAGAGAGAGGCACATTGCTCAGTGTTGGATATTCTCTAGTGTTTTGGTTTATTGTCTTGGCATTGTATTGGACATCTATATTAAGGAAGTTTTTGTTGGGTTTTCTCCCCCACGAGAGTTTCCTAGGATAAATGTTGTGTATCTTGTGATTGTGTTTCTATCAGTCATCCTACCTATGCTACTATTATCTATTAAATCAAAAAGAAACCTAATAATAACTAAAAACTTAACATGGTAACAAAGCTAAGCTGAAGAGAGCATCTTTAACTAGATAAAGAAAAACGTCACTATTGTCGTACAAGAAAATTAGGTTTTTTTGTTGAAGAGGAATATCATCCTAAAAACCATCTAGAAAAGTGCACCCTAGCCTGTGGAACTCTTTGGCGCCTTGAGCGCACCTTTTTAGTGGTTAGATACTCCGAAAAGTCAAACCCTAGTTTTGAATGGTACCAGAAAACTAGAAGTACTAGAAAACCAGGAAACCAGAACCAGTACCAGAAGTACTAGTCCAGATTTCCGCAAGTCAAGTTTCAAGGCGAAAAACTTGAAATTTTTGAATTCTAACATGTCCAAAAAACTCTCCTCAACTCACCGCATCTAGTCCCTAGATAAGAAATTCAAAATTTGAAGTTTGAAAAATTAGGGTTTTCCCATAAAACCCTAAGTTGCAGTTGCAGTTGCAGTTTCAGAATCAGTTGGAGTATCAATTGCAGTTGCAGTATCAATTGAATTATCAACTGCAGTACTAGTTGCAGTCAGCCTTGAAGTTTTTAAAAGGGTTGGTAATTATTACCGCTACTACTAGATGGTGCCACTACCCGCAAATACTATCAGAGGTATGTACTTACATATGTGTAAACTGTTAAGCTTTAAAGGGTATTTGCAGGAGAAGGGATCTCTTGCCATAGATCGAGAAGTATCTCAGATCGAACGCATTCAGAGGAATAATGCAACCCAGGTTTGATTATTCTGATATGCATCTATTTGTTATGACATTATTTTGATCTAGGTTTCATGTTGAAGCTATGACCATCATACTAACCTTTGGTCAAAAAAAATAATTAAAGTCAAGGATTAATCAACTTTAATTAGATGGATTAAAGTTGAGATCATAGAGTTTATTCTCTAAACCCATCCTTTTGTCAAGATAACATATTGTCTTAGTAAAAAGAACAGGTTGAATAAAGCACTTGTCATACTAAGTGAAAGAGACTTGAAAGAAAAGCAACACACTCATTATTGAGGACGAGACTCCAGATTGTAGGTTTGATTAATTAAGTTGATAAGATTCAAAGTTGCACATTGCAAGTTGATAACTACCCCTTTACAAGTAAACACTATAGTTGAGGTAGCAGTCTTTGAAAATTATTATACTTGGTAGCATGTGAGCATATTGAGATAAATGCTTAATGTAATCATTTACCAGATACAACTAATATCTCCTCTAGGAGAAACTTATTGTGTTGGTTCCAGGTTACCTTGGATAAATGTTTGATCACAACACTAGAAGAGTGTTGATCTCATTTCATATTATATTTCTTACTTTTGATCTTTGTTTCAGACATGTCACAAGTGAAATCTCTAAAGGATCTACTATGATGATTATTCGTGCTATTGTTTTATTTACTATTATCAAAAGATTATTATTCTTGCTTGTTGTTTTGTTGACCGTGTTTCAGGTTAGAGGTGATAACCCCGAGGAAGATATAGTGAAGGTTGTAGAAGGCAACATATTAGATGAGACATGAAGTAGACTATGTACATAACCATATACACTCATGTACCAAAGAAGATGAAGAAGAAGCTATCTTTTGAAATCCAGAGTATCTCATATGGAGATTGATTGTAAGGAGCAGAAGGCTCCAAAGATGACCAAACATTAGAACAAGAACTCACAATAGACTTGTTCAAAGGATAATGAAACCACCTTGACAGGAAGCAAAATTCACATGAAGTCTGACTCAACTTTTCATATTTAGACTTGGTATTCAACACCAAGTATACCCCATAAGAGATGATGAAGTCCTTATAGATTCAAAAGAAATCGAGAGTAAGCCTGATCTCAAAAAGGATCAGATGAAGAAACAACTTCCAGGACTGGGAGACAGATTCCATGAGAAGACTAGATCGTAGCTTCAAAAACTTCTAGGAGATATGAAATATCTTGGGAAGATTCCCTTGTTTCAGTGACAGAGAAGGAAGCCAGTCAGAAAGACTAGAATATTGATTTTTCCATGAGACTAGAAGAGAAGTCAGTATTAACTTCCAAGATTGATATAACGGATCAAGCATGTTGCATATGTACAAATCCTGATGAGTGTCCAGAGGATTCTCCCAACAAGAGGGAGAAGACTATGATGAGACACTTACTTCGGTAATTGAAGAAATAGTTAAAGTATTCATGAAGACAACCATAACAACCATGATTCATATATAGTATGAGATGCAGGGGGAGCACTCCCCATATTTAAAATTGAGTCGGTTAGTGCAGTATATTAGTTGGTTCATGGAGACATGACTACAATAAAATATAGAAATACCTCCATGAAAGAAGAAGAGCTACATTCAATATCAGTTATTGAGCCACTCTTAGTTTCAAATGAAGTTGTTTCCATGATGGAGTAGAGGAGTTACTCTCTGATTTTAGCAGTCATAGTGAGAATGGAGCAACCATTCTCAGCTTCAGAGCATTTGTAAGTGCAGAGTCCCAGTTCCAGAAGGAAAATTTGCAGAAAGAGGAGAGGACATACTCTCAGGCAATGAGACCGATAGTGCTTTGCAGAGAGCACATAGAGTTAGCACATGATTGTGCAGATTGAGTTGCAACTGAGCAAGTGTACCCGATTGGTACAATGTAATGATAAAATTTGGTTTGAAGTTGATAACCATAGTTGTATAAATATGATGTGTTCCATGATGAATCGAAGCACATAGAGATCCAGTATCACTTCATTCATGATATGGTG
>ML821874.1:7699-45445 GCA_009831015.1 Picea engelmannii
TCTTGCTTTGAGTGTCTTTCAATTACAAAGCATGTGTTTTCTTTAGAATTGTTTAGGGAAAGATCAGATTTCTTTTTAATAGTTCGCTTTGAAAGAAAACTTTTAGTTTGGGTTTCTTTATTTTAACAAAGTTCATTATTGCTTTTAGTGAAGTTTTTGAAATAACAAGATTTATTTTCTTACTTTATATTAGATTGGGGGCATCCTTGCATTTGAAGTAGAGAAATTGCATGATTCTTGGCATTTTTTGGTCTTAAATTCCAAAACAATTTCCCCCTCATGGCCGAGGGGGGGGGCATGAATCGTGCATTGGTGTACAGTACCTTTTTCTCATTTCTTGAGAATCTTGATATTGATGAGTTCAATATATTTTGGGACATTGTGTATATGGGAATGATAAATGTTTTCTCCTTCTCGTAGCATAGCTTTCATCGAAAAGAAAAGATTGCATCTTCATCTCTTTGCATAACTTTCGAGTTGGTCAAAACACCATATTGTTCATGCCATTTTCCTATTGAGTAACAACAACCATAAAATAAAGCGCTTATAAAAAACTAATTAGACATTTTTATATTTTCTAGTAGCAAACCTACATTAGATTAGTCATATGGCTTTGGAGTAGGTGTGAAAGATAACTTTCCAAATATGGAAACAAACATAGTATCTTATGATAGGAAGAGTTAAATCCACTTACTACATTTTGTTCTGGGAAGCCCTTCTAACACAAGGTTCAATCATGAGGTCGCATTGAGACTGGCAGAGTTACTCACCCTTCTTTGTTGGTCTTGGTGTAGAGATTATGTGTATTATGGGGGTCGCTTGAGAGGTATACCCACAATGATGAGTGGAAGCCTTTCAAGTTGATTGTGGGCTAGATACCCTGCCCTTGCACGTGGATCAGACTGTCGATTGTTTCCTCAGGCATCATTGTAGTGATTGGTAACCTTAATGGCCTATCTCTTTAGGGTATTTACACAAGGTGACTGTGGAGGGGAAAGTCTTCATGGTACCAGGAATCGATGTTGGCCAAACTCACTCAGGCTCCTTGGAGGGTATACCCACGATTATGTGTGGGAGCTTGCACCAGGGTGTAAGTCTGTTAAGCAGGTCATCAACGTAACTTTTCCACCCACTCTATCTCAGCCCCTTCTTACTTTGTTCCCGTGACATTGGAATTCATCACCAACTAGTGAGGTCATTGAGATAAGGTTTTGTTTGCTTCCTTTCTTACTAGATTTTTAGCATGTGTTGTTTGTTTTCCCTAGCATAATCTAGGTTAGATCTTTGTTTTAATGGAGTTAGTTCCCAAAATGACCATTGAAGGAACCCCTTCTCTAGGGGAACACCTTTTTTTTCCTTCTTATGGAAACATTGGACCTCCTCACATCGCTACTTTGTGCCTTCTGGGTCTCACAATTGGATTACCAGTATGGTTGTTTTCTACTCAGGTAATCTCGAATGCAGTAAGTGCTTCGGTCGTAAGAACTTCCCCACAAGAACATCAACCTCATGTTCATCCTTAACCGTCTTTACCAATTAGTTATTCTTTTCCTTTTTCACTTGCAAGGTCTTCTTCCATTTCATCTTCTTTGTCGAGTGAAATATCTCAAGCTAGTAACTTGGTGGATAAGAAGAAGCAACGAAAGAATAAGAAGAAGAAAAATAAGCAAGGATCCAAACTTCCAACCATTGTCGAACATGTTGGAAAACAATCAGTTACTGTTAATCGTGTTGGGAGTGTTGATGATGTCTAGATCACCCAAAAAACCCGTAAGCCCAAGTACCCTTGCAGGATTTGTAAGGGTAGTCGTCTTCTTAAGGATTTGCTTGGTCTACCCAAGGTTATATAAATATGGTCTACACACCCTCACCAACCTGTGTCATCAGCCTCTAAATAACATGTTGATGACCTCCCGTCAACTAGTCAAGATACCATTGAGAAGAAGAGAAGTAGAGTCAAGTTCCTGTGTATGTTATGCTAAGGGAGTCATCTGACTCACCTTTACCCTTGTATGGACGACGCCTCAAAATTCCTGGAATACATGACTGTTTCATAGCCTCAACTTCCAGCTGCTTATCACAAGATTACTCTTGACCCCCCTGTAGTTGATGGAATGATCACTCTGGACCCGTCCCCGGTCAGTATGGTTGATCAGATGGTCAATCTAGTTTCCTCCTTGATTGAACCAAAAACCCAAGTAGTTGATCCATTTCCATCATCGATCAGCCCCACTCTTCATCAAAAGAGTGTAACCTAAGTGGTCGATCCATTTTCATCCTCAGTTGATCCCACTCTCCCATTAGAGTGTGAAACCAAAGTGGTTTCTTTGGTTACATCATCGGTCAATCCCACTCTTCCATTGACTAGTGCCAAAGTGATTGATCTAGTCCCTTCCTTGGTCAGTCCCATCCTTCATCCAAAGAGTGCCAAAGTGGTTTCTCTGGTTACATCATCAGTCAATCCCACTCTTCCTCTGAAGAGTGCCAAAGTGGTTGATCCAATTCCACCATTGGTCGATCCTACTCTCCCTATAGAGAGTAAACCCGATACTGCCCACATTTTTCTCCTTGATACAGAATCTACCATGTCGAGGGGCATTCCTCTTTCTCCCGTGAAACCCCCTCCAAGTAATGAGGCCATCCTTTTTTATTGGGGTGCGCTAATTGGATCTTGTCTTCCCTCTTACATTCCTTTCTAGATTACAGTACAGGTTTGTGGTCAAGACATTCCTCAGACACTGATAGATGAAGGTGCATTTGTTAGTATTTTTTCCTCTATTGCTTGGCAAGCTTTGGGTTATCCTCCACTTGTGCCAGTTACACATAATTTGTTAGCTTTTAATAGAAGAACCAGTCAACCTTTAGGGACCCTTCCTCAGCTTCCTGTAACTTTGGGAGGGAAAACTAGCTTTATTCATGTCATGGTCATCCAAGACCCCTTGTATTTTTCTTTACTCCTTGGGAAAGATTATGTATATGCCATGAAAGCTATTGTGTCTACTCTTTTTCATGTGATATATTTCCCTCACGATGGATGGGCTATGACTGTTGATCATCTTTCATTCGTTGACCCTGCATGGGTTGCCTCCCTGAATGGTTATTATGTGCAGACATTATCACCCCTGCCACAGGTCAATTATGTGGCGTTGTCACCCATGGCTTCAACTTTTGATGAATTAGATCTAGTAGTTGACATGGTGATCTCTTCGATAGGATTGTTAGAGCCTGATCTCTTTCCTCCTGTCACAACCCTCGACATGGTGTCCTTCCAGACATGTTACTTCCTTCTAGTGAAGACCTCTTACAAGCCATGACCAAGTTTTGTCCCTTGACATGGTGTCATTCCGAAGCATTGTCCTCTTGGAATCCATGATCAAGAAGAGATACTTTGAGGATATTTTTTGCATCTCTGAGGCAACCTTGTTAAAAAATGAAATAGAGGTATTTGAGCATGATTTTCTAATTTCAAGCTCATTTAAAAATGAAACCGGACTTGAGCATGGTTTTCTGATTTCAATCCCATTAAAAAATGAAACCTGTTACGAGGATAGTTTTGTGTCTCTGTGGCAACCTCGTTAACAAATGAAATAGGGGTTACGAGCATAGTTCTTGTTTCTATGTCAATCTCGTTAAAAAATGAAATAGTTTCCCCCCCCTCTATTCGAGTCAAGTCCCTCGTCTAGTATTTGAAGCTTCATTTCATTCACCTTTGAAGTTGGATGAAATGAAGCTTGGGGGGAATTTGGCTTCTTCCTCTGGACTTCATGCTAAAGTTAAAACTGCTAGCTTCTTAAGCTGGAGGCTAAGTACCAACCATCCTTTTGTTATGCGTTGGGAAGTCACAAGCATAGTTTTCTATGGTTCAAGCTTGTGTAAAAATGAAACCACTTACATCAAGCATAGTTTCCTCTGGTTCAAGCTTGCGTAAAAAATGAAACTAGGTCCAAGCATAGTTTTGTTTTGTTTTAAACATTGCATAAAAATGAAAACAATCCCAAGCTTAGTCTCTGTTCTTTCTCATGCTTGTAAATACATGAGAATAAGTTACCGATCTTAGTATTTTTTCTTTCTCGTGCTCGTAAATCAATGAGAATGTAACCGAGTATACTTTTATCACTTTTTCAGACTCATAAAGGTTATACGAAAAAGGAACCCCCTGGAGTTTCCTTTAAGCTCTTTTCAGACTCTCTAAACATGAAAAGATTGTTGAGTAAGATTTTTCTCTTCATGCTCATTAAAGTATTTGAAGAAAACATCTGTTGAGCGATAGTTTATCTCTTTTTTGGTCTCATCAGACTACTTTATGAAAAAGGAACTGAGAGAGTTCTCTTTAAGTGTTTTCAAGACTCTCTAAACATGAAAAACCCCTGAGTTTTATTTCTTTGGACTCGTTAAACAAACATAAAAAGGCCCATATGGGACTGAACCACTCCTTCTTAGGGTTCGTTAAACATACTTCGAGGGACTCATCCGAAGGATGAGCTTAAATTGACAAGAATATGTTATCCTCCTCAAGCTTGTGTAAAAATAAAGAGGTACTTGCCAGAAATGGTGGGGGAAAAATTGGGAAAGAAATGTGTCTAAATATGTATTCCACTTAAGAGTCGCTTTCGAATATCACACCCTTTCACTCGCCTTGTGTCTAGGTTGGAAAATCCGCTCGTCTCTTGATCATCCTCCTTATAAGATTACAATTTGGTCTATGATCCTTGTTGTTGAGTCAGTGTTCCCAAGATAGTTGTTGTGTCTTCAATATGTTCAAAAATATATCCAACTCAAAAATCCTTCTATTGCGTCAGCCATTTCTATAGTCCTTAAAGCCTTCTCTTGCGTCAACCATCCCTTAGTCAGTCCTGAATCACTTGTTACTCTGATCTACTTCAAATCTTGTTACYCGTTTCGTGTCATTGATGGGGGATACATTAAGGCCTTCCTGTGACAAGTCTTTTMCTATCGACTTCAACTCATTATCTAGGAATTAGACTTAGAAACTAATTGGTACCTTGGAACTTGCATGCCTCAATGGCAGGTTTCCTTGCTTTCTACAGTGGGTTTTAATTATTGACCTCTAATCRGAAGATTCCGCTAAGTGTTCRACTTCAACTCATTAATTCACATTCATTGGATTGTACTAGAGTACYTTGGGAGTCATTGACATTAATGGTGATTTCCCTYGCACTTGTTAATAGTTCTCATCATTGACCGRTAATCAAGTGGTTTCTACCATGTTCGACTTCAACACATGTATTCACATAGTTAGATTCGTACTATAGAGTCGTGGAGATGAAGACCCTGAATCTTTTCTCACRGATTCAAGTTGTGTTGGAGTATATTCAGTTTGTACTATTGCATAGATACACATTGTATGTCTCGTGGCTATGTTCAAATTTGATTCCTTAACACATAAATCCACAGTGTAATTTTGGTGGCTATGTTCAGATTTGAGTCATATCGGCATGGATCCACAATGTATGTTTGGTGGCCATGGCCTGTCTTACTTGACATGGATCTTCGAATGTAGACATTTATGCTATGAGTCATTTGTATTCTAAGTATGGGAATGTCTACCTCAGTGATGATGTATTATTGTACTGTATTTTCTTGTTTGTTGGCAGGTTTTCGACCGACTGTTCTTTACTCCCTACACACACTTGACAAAGTATTTCAGCTATCACTCTGTTCTAACTTCATAGTTTGGGGGGCTCTCTGTTACACATTATTTTCATCATGCCTATGACCGTTAATGATGTAAACCTATATTTTTCCTTCAAAGGGGTTAGTGGCCTGAGTTCCTGAAGAAAGAAGGGAGAAGAACTTTTCCTGATAAAAGAAGTTGCATTTTCCTTTGTAGAAACCCTATTAAAGAGGATGTTCACAGGTTGCTATATAGGCAGGGTGCGAGAATGCCTGAATCTTGTAGGCTGCACCATAGCTGCATTGTGAGAGGTTCATAGGTTTCTCTATAGGTAGGGTGCGAGAATGCTCATACGTGAGGAAAACGAGCATCTTCTCGATGCTTCTAGAATGAGAAACTTCCATGGTGAGGTGGCATCTGAATGGTTTGGATCTTACTTGCTTTCATGATTTAGTGGGATCATCCTAACCTCCTCACCTTATCCAATTCAACTTATAAAAGGAGAGGAGCTCTCATGGAGAAAGTTATCTTTTTGAGCTTTTGGGATTAGCTTGGATTGGATTGAGATTTGGAGATTTTTAGCTTGGCTAGATGAGCCACTTTGTCAAGATAGATTGTGAATATTATCAGATCTATGCTCTTAGAATTCTTGGAGTGGAACTGTGTGGGGAATGAAGGGAAGTTAGAAGGGACCTTATGACATCAAGGCCATGGTTGTAATCTCTCTTTCACATTTAATATGATACAGTAATATGATTCTTTCCTATAAAGCTTGTTGTGTTTTATTGTATGATTCCTTGATCACATACATAGGTTTATATTGAGTTTATGATATTACTATCACTTTGGTTGGTTGCATTCTTTTGCAAGATCATCATTGTATGAGTGTTGGAACAGAGCTAGGATGGAAATAGCGAGAGGAAGCAATGTTTAAACGATATGTCACCTATCCCTCTTTAGTTAGTAAATTCAATATTTAAAACTTAAGGAAAGCGTCATGTTCTAGCGTGGTTTGTTCTAGATTTAGGTGGATCTAGGGAGATCAATTAGTGTCTGCGCCTACTAATTTATCCAATAACACTTGTAGGATACCATCCTCTAATAGTTGTGTTCATAGTTGCTCTCTCTTTTCCAATAGTTATGTCACTCTATGAGTGTTTTGTGCAATGTTTTTTGTAGATTTTGTCATGTCTTTCTCTCTTTGCACTCGGACTGTTAGAGGAGTCATAGGTATTGCACACTCCTATATTTCCTTTATATTCTTTTTATATTGCACCAAGGCCTGTGTTTTTTTCCTCATATTATTTTCAAAAGATGCTTCTTCTAATTTTGCGTTGTCGGGGATGGCTTGAAATACTCCACTTATTTGTTTCTCCATTTCCTCCACTCTTTGTTGTGCTATATTTCTCTCTTTCCCTTCCTCGCTAAGTTCCTCCTTTATTGAGGTGTTGTCTTCCTATGCCAACTATAAATATTTTTCATCTGACATTTTTATGGAATGAATATCTTTCTCGATGCTCACTTGTAATTTATACAGTTCTTTAGTTGGAATCTTGGGTAGTTCCAAGTCCAACCTCTCAATGTCTTTCAGGGGCCTCTATGTTGTCAAATCTAGGAACTTTATGGCATCAAATACATCATGGTTGAATTATTTAAGTATATTGACTCCTCCTATGATGTTATCATTGGTCTTCACTCCCTTGGGAATTTTCGACATCACTATACCTAGTTCTGTATGTGTGCATTGTATGCCATGCACACTGCTTTCTTCTCTCAACTTATTTTTCCCTTTTGGGGATGATACTCCACCCTATGGTATGACCTCTTGCTCTATTTCATACTCTAGTTCTAACTCTATGCCCTTTTGTGTGGAACTTGTGGCTGGTTCTTCTTGTTGCAACCCTTTCCCCTGGACACGTCGAATTCCTTCTGTTTGACCTCCTCTTCTAGTTGCTCAGGCTCCTGTGCAGTTTCCTGCTCCTCTTCCACATGAAATGTGGTACAATCATACTTCGTTGTGTATATTTCTTCCACATCCACCACTGTGGGCATCTCATTTTTTTTAGTTTCTAGCACCCGAGTGCTACTCTATGTATTTCCTCTGGTTTTGCATGGTGCTCCAGCCCTCGGTGGTGACATGGGAAAGAAATCAGACTTGTAGGATTCCAAATTAAAATATTATAGGAAAAATTTTCACTCAATCGCTCTTCCACTCAAATATTCCTTCTCCTTATAAAATAACACAATGGGTTGTTTTCCCCCCTTTTTCCAACTTTATAGCAAGACAGAGAAGGGACGGTTGTGTCGCATTTACAGTTTTCACTTTTTCACTTTTTCACTTTTTGCAGTGTTTGTTCCGCATTGTACCTTTCTATTAGTTAGTTTCTCTTTTTTGCATGGTGTTTACAAACCCTGGTTTTCTTGCATCACACTATTCTATTCTACCAGTTCTATTATGTCAAGACCCTCCATGTGCGTCGATCTATTTTTTTTTTATCCTCCTTTTACTTTTTATAGATTTTCCTCTTTTTCTTCTTTTTATTTATTTTTCTCATTTTCTCTCCCTTATTTCTACTATAATACACTATATACATATCTTCTTATTGCACGATAACTTTGTAGGTGTTAGGAGGTCGATTGTCCCTATACAGTTTCAGTCGACTCCCATTGATCATTCCTCTGAGTTCTGTATCTCCTAAATCTTTCAACTATACAAATCCCCCTTATGTGGCATTCATCACTTTATACGGTCCCAACCAATGCATTATGAATTTTTCTGGATGCTGAAGAAATCTACTGTCATACACCAAGACTAGGTCTCCCTCCTTGAAACTCTTCCTTTTAATATGTTTGTCATTCCAATATTTGTCCCTTGCTTTATGTACTTGGTGAAATCTAGCTAGAATCTTATCTTCTTCCATCTCCATCAGCTGGCTTATCCTTTCTTTTACTGCACCTTGTTCTTTCACATTGGTGATTGTTGCTATGCATAGACTAGGTACCAAACACTCTAATGGCGCCACTGCATATTGTCCATACACCAACTTGAATGGTATATGTCTTGTGAAGTTTTTTGCATGCAGTCTTGTATTCCCATAATACTGTTGGTATCTTAAAATCCCAATCATCCCTATTGGCATTGCAGATCTTTGTCAGAGCATTCTCTAGGATCTTATTAAAGGCTTCCATTATTCCATTTTCTTGAGATTGATATGGTGTACTCTTTTGATGATTGACTTCAAACTCCTCATTCATATCCTTGATAGTATTATTGATGAAGTGAGTGCCTTGGTCACTCATCAAAATCTTTTGGAATCCAAATCTAGTGATTACTTTCTCAAATAGAAATTGTGTTGTTGTCTTTGTGCTACAATATTTTACTGGTCTTGCTTCTACCCATATCTTTAAGTACTATGTCATAGTAATGGTATACCTTGCTCCTAAACTCTTTTCTGGTGGGTTAATTGGTCCCACAAAATCTGTTTCCCATTTGTCGAATAATTGCAAGGTTACCTGTGGTCTTAGGGGCATCTCATTCCATTTCTTAGGTTTTCCAAACCTATGACATACATCACATCTCTGGAAGTAGTCCTTTGCATCTTTGTGAATGGTCAACCACCATACTATTCCACGCAATACATTCTGCATGGTATATTTTCTTGCATAATTTCCCCCGACTATTCTCTCATGAGCCTTTGTTAAAATCCTAGGATTCTCATGTTCTAGTACACATCTTCTCAAGATGTTATCTATGCCCATATTGTATAAGTGTCCTGAAATCAATTGATAGTATGAAGCTCTAACTACCATATTTTTCTTCTATGCAGTGTTGAATTATTGTGGCACAGTCCCTGTACTCAAGTATTCAATGATGTCAACAAAATATTCATCAACTACTTGGACTGAAAATAATTGTGCATCAGGGAAGTTGTCTTATAAATTTTTAGGTTCCTCTCCATTGGTGATCCTTGACAAGTGATCAGGTCCTACATTCAACTTCTCTGGTTTGAATATCACTTCAAAGTCAAACTACTTAAACAACAGTAACCATCTACAAATTCCCCCCCCCAACACTGGCTTATTAACTAGGTACTTCAGGGTAGAATGATTTGTGAACATTTTAAAGTGTTTCCCAAGTAGTTAGTGTCTGAATTTTTGTAGTGCATATACCATTGTTAGGCCTTCTCTCTCTGTAGTATTTTAGTTGTCCTCTAACTCTAATATTTTTCTGTTGCAAATGTTATAGGATATTCCAAATATCCCTCTCCTGGCTGCCCCAAAATATCTCCAAGTGCTATGGTCGATGCATCTACATGTACATGAAATGTCTCTTCCCAGTATGGGAATACTAGTATAGGTGTTGTGATCATTTTTTCTTTTAGAGTGTCTAAACTTCATTGATAATCCTCATTCCACTAGAATTTACTATCCTTCTTCAACAGTTTCTCCATCAACACACTGATCTGTGCATACCCTTTTATGAATTTGTTGTAGTATAATGTGTGTCCCAGTGTTTCTCTCAACTAACGTACTGATTTGGGTGGTGGTAATTTAGCAATGTCTACAACCTTTGAAGGATCCACCAATATCCCTTGTTTACAGAATATATGTCCCAATAGTATTCCAAAAGGTGTCCCAAATATGCACTTCTTAATATTTAAAGATATATGACACTTCCTACATCTTTCTAGCATCATCCTTAACACCTCTACATGATCTTTCAATAGACTGTAGACTATCCAAACATCCATATATACTTATAAAACCTGATGGATGAATTCTTTGAAGGTAACTATGACTACTCTTGAGAATATTGTTGGTGCATTCTTTAGCCCAAAAGGCATGACTATGTACTAGTAAGATCCCCATCCTATGGAAAAAGTGGTATTGTACCTGTCTTATGGAGCTATCTTGATCTGATGGTAGCCTGCGAATCCATCTGTGAATGATTATGCTTCCTGGCCTCCTACATTCTCTAATACCTAATATGTAAAAGGGGTGGGAAAAGGGTCATATAGGAAAGCATCATTCAACTTTCCCATATTGACACATATCCTTATGCTTCCTTACCTCTTCTCTTGTACTACCATAGGGCATATCCATCCTGATTCTTATACTAGTTCTATGATTCTAGCATCCAACATTCTATCAATTTCTACTTTTACTTTCTTCTTATATATTTGGTTCATCCTATATGGTCATTGTCTAACTGATCTAGCCTCGAGTTTGAGAGGTATCTTCATCTCTCCTAACTATCTTACTATTCCATTAATCTCTGTAAAGGTTGTTTGGAACAAGTCATTGTACTCGCATAGAAACTCTGTTATTCTTTCTATTGTTTGTTCATCCCAGTGATATCTGATATTGGCCATTTTGGGATTATCATTTGTCCCAATATTTACTTTATTCACCTTGATTGGCACGGAAAATACTTTCGATCCTAGATATGGACCTTCCACCTCTCTTTATCCTTCAATATTTGTAATTTTAATGTTACATGAGTCATCTTCATCTGGTTCTTCTTCCTGCACATGATAGCATGACAATAGTTCTTTCACTGTCTATCTATTCTGTTGTTCATATTTTGTTATAAGTTCAACCTCTGGTTCATTGATAAATATCGCCTCTTTAATTTGTTTTAGTGTTGAATCAATGTTTGGGTTCTCATGTTCAAATGAGAAAGTGACTATAAAATTATGTTGTAATATTGTCCATTCTACAGTGCATCTATGCAGTTCCTGGTCTACATACCCGTTTGTTAGAATTCCTTCCAATGTGTGAATAAAGTGATGAGGCCATTCTTCTGTTGGTTTCATTTTCCATGGTGTTCTGCACTTATCCAAGTGTTTAAATGGTGTATCTTGTCCATCATATTTCTTGATCCAGGTGGATATTGGTGGACACCCACCTTTTCCAACTTGATCAAAACAATTTTCTGGAAATTTTGGCAATTTACTATTTTTAGCAGTTTTAACTTTTGGGGCTATTATGAGGGACAAAATGAAGGTTTTTTGATATATATATTCTCAATGATATCCAAATTAATTATTGATCCAAAAAAATTAATCTCCTTGATGACACCTTTCCAATGGGCTATCATACAACTAAAACAAATATTGTATGAAAAGGTTATGACCCCGGGAAGTTGATGTAGTAACTTACGCAAGCGAGCCCCACATGACTTTTGATGCTTCATCTCCTAGATTTAGTTTTTTGGATGTCTAGGGTTTTTGGCATTCATTTTTATTGTAAAAATTCCTTCAGTGCCTCATTGTAATCATATTCTTGTGAATGCAAGTAGCCGTCACATCTCTTCTCAGAGATAAGCTACCACCATTCTAGTGAGTCTTTCACTCTGTATTTTTACAGTCTATGTACATTTGTTTCATTAATAGAAATAGTGTATTATTGTATCTCTGTGTTTATGGTTGCATCTCTGATACATTTCTATTATATTATTATATATCTGAGATATATCTGTGCATTTCTTTATTGTATCTTCGCTCTCATTTCGTGCCGAAAATAATCTGGTTTAGTGGTATCATAGCAGGTTGTTCTTGATCATTTTTTCAATGCAAGTCCCCCATGAGGTCAGAGTATAGAAAGTTCGGTCTCAATATTGTCTCTATTGAATACAATCACTCTTTCATGTCCAAGAAACCCTCCATGGAGGAAGAAAAGAAAAACGGGGGATAAGACAATCCTATAAATATCTTGCTTGACAAAGCTCTCAAGCGACAGAGAGACAAAATGATGGAGAATTTTTCCCACATCCTTCAATACCTATCGATAGAAATAGGTGCATCTTCATCAAACAACCATGTTGGAAGCACCTCTCCTTTCAAGGTACAGGTTAATTTTGATATTCCTGTATTTAAAGGTCAGATAGATGCAGATGCCCTATACAAATGGTTAAATCTGTTAGAAGGTTATTTCTATGTTCATAATTTTTTCGATAGGGAAATTATCACCTTCACACTCCTTAAAGATATCCCCCATGTCAAACATTGGTGGGAAACTTACTGGGAGAAAATTTCCACAGAGGAGTCTAGAATATATGGGACCGAGCCCACTTGGGATTTTTTTGTGGATGTAGTAAAGGAACAATATTACCCTGTTGGAAACTATGAGGACCAATACATGAGATAGACCACATTGCGGCAAGAGAGGGGCCAAGAAGTTCCAGAGTTCACCAATACCTTCCATACCTTGTGCACTAAGTTGGGTATCAAAGACTCAGAATGACATTTGGTTTTGAAATACCGTGGGGCTCTACATAGATACATCCAAACTGAAATGGATTTTCTGGAAATCTCATCACTCAGTGTTTCTTATCGATATGTTGTTAAAATCGAGCAGAAATTTAAGCACCAGAACCAATGGGAGTTCATGTCTACAAATTTTCAACAAAGAAAGTATGAAAAAGACGACCCTAACAAACAGCCTCCTGAAAACCATTCCAAGCCATAGGAAAATAAGGGTCACGGGAAGACAAATAAGGACACCAGAAAATGGTTTGATTTCCAAAAAAGCTCCTGGTACAACACTGATGAATGTCACTAAAAAAAGTCATTGGTGGTCGAGATCAAAGACAAGGAGATGAACCCTAATTCAGAATATGATTATGAAAATACTGGTAAAAGACAGATCATTGATGCAGACCCCACTGCTATTTTTACAACTGTAGCAATTCAACCAGAAGAACCAACGAATCTTGAAGAGGGGGAGAACCTTGTTCATTCATAGAGGTGAGTGAAGGGGACCCCACTACATTTTATTTCTTATAGCAGAAGCCAGAATAACCTCATCTCAACAGAGATCATCAAATAGTTTGGATTGTCAACAACACCACACCCGTAGCCATACAACATTGGGTGGCTTCGCCAAGGATGAGATCTTCATGTCAGCCAACAGTGTTGATTGTCATATGGCATCCATCTATTCAAGGTGAACAGAAGAATATTGCAACCACTACAGCCTCGTCCCAAGCACCTTCTATCCAACAAAATCAAGTTGACAAGATTACAGCAAAGAAAAAACATTCCTTATGCACACAAGAATCTCATGTATCCATACTAGTTAAAAGGGTCCAACCCTTCTATCCATATGTTCATGACAACCTTCAATAAGCTAAGTAGCGCAACTTCTCCAACAAGGAAAGCAACTCATCAAGATACAAATTCAACAAATGATTTTCCCTCTCCCCCGGGCACTCAATGCAATGGAGAAAATTTCTTCCTAAGGAGGGAGGATTGATATAGGTGGATATCAATGGCCACCCACTTTTTCCAACTAGCTCAAAACAATTTTATCGCAAGTTTGGCAATTTACTATTTTTAGCAGTTTTAACTTCCAGGGCTATTATGAGGGCCAAAATGAAGGTTTTTCGAGATAGATCTTCTAAATTATCACCAAAGGCATGATTTATCCCTGACAGTGAATATCCTCAACGATACCTTTCCAATGGGCTATCATACGCCTAAAACAAAGATCATATGAAAAAGTTACGACCCTGGGAAGTTGATGTACTAACTTACCCAAACGGGGCCCACATGACTTTTGGGGCTTCATCTCCTAGGGTTATCTTTTTGGATGTATAGGGTTTTTGACATTCTTGTTTATTGTAAAAAGGCCTTCAGAGCCTCATTGTAATCATCTTCTTGCGAATGCGAGTACCTGTCATGTCTCTTCTAAGAGATAAGATACCACCATTCTAGTGAGTCTTTCACTCTATATTTTTATAGTCTCTGTACATTTATTTCATTAATAGAAATCATGTATTACTGTATATCTGTGTTTATGATTTCATATATGATACATTTATATTATATTATTATATATATATGATATCTCTTTGCATTTATTTATTGTATCTCTTCTCTCATTTCGTGCCAAAAATAATCCGGATCATCTCTGCAGTTCATTTCTTCCATGTTCTGCACTGAATCTAATGCGCAGTAATCGCTTACATTGGTACCAGTCCTTGACTATATATTTGTGTGAAACTCTCCATATTGCAGGTGTTTCCTTGAGTGTTATGTCTAGAGATAAGATCCTCTTATTCTCTAACACATCATCTTTGTATCTTGTTAGGAATTCTTCTAAGTCATCCACCCCATGAATACTGGGAGGTTCTCATATCTCTATACCTACCCATATTAATGCACAGTCTATTATTAAGCACCTTCCCATGGATACTTTATGTAACCTTTGCTGCCAATTCTCCAACCCTGTATTTGAGTCTGAAGTGCATGATGTGATGCTTCTCCAGCTGAGTACTCCATTTGCAGTTGGATTTACATAATCTTCTTCTTGCGTGATGGTTCTGTATAAATGGTTGATTTCTTCTAGGTCTAAGAAAGTGGGTTCTACAAACATTTCTCCTTTTTATGGGTCTAGTGGCACAATAACTTTGTATTCTTCTGACTCGAATTTCATATTTGTTGTCTTCAAATTTATTATGGCCTAGTTTTCAAATTCTCAATCCAATCGAATCAATGTTGGATATGGTGTTGTGCCATCCACTATTTCTATCACTTCAAAATTGGATTTAGTGCACACTCCATCCAGACCTATTGTCACACCCTTTAGCCTTCCAATTGGCATAACCCTCTCTTAATTTGCTAGTTTCATCTAAACAGGTGAATATCCTAATATGGGGCTCTCCCATACATTGCCATGTCTTCTTGGGTAACACATTTACTTTGGAGCCTAAATCCAATATAATATCCCCCATGTTGAAATATCCAATGTTGGAATTCAGTATGAACTCTCTACTTGCCCTACTCCTTTTATGCAAGTGACTAACTATTTTTTTCTCTATCTTTCCCTCTACGTCCGTGTTACATATTTCTAACATATTTTGTAATACTTTAACAGATGATGGATCATTTATTAATTTAAAATAGGATTGCAAAAAATATTTTATGGTACTTACTTTTCCTAAGGGTTCTGCTTCGTTAGTGTGATCCAACGATGAAGGCATCTCATACGTTGGTACATATTGAGTATGTTGTGCAGTTGATGTAGATGCAATGTCTAGATTCAAAAATTATTGTCTATCTTTCTTGAATAGCTTCTTTTCATTTTGTGCATCAAAATGCTTCTATGGTTCAACATTTGTCTTCACCCATTGGTGTTTTTCTAGATCTTGTCTTACTGTGTCGTCTCTTCTTTTATCTCCTCCACGTGTAACTATGTTGATATTTCTTCCATCATCCCTTGCTTCTACAAAACTCCATTGAAAATTTTGATTTCTTTGATTCCTCTTTTCCTAGATCTTCTCCAATAGTGTCGGTCAATCTTCTATGTCATGATCTCATGTGCGACAATAAATACATGTTGCATGTGGAAGTGGAAATTCTCTTTCATAGTGTATGGTTGTTGAAAGTTATGGAATACCATTGATCTTATGCCTCTTCCAAATCCTCCTCTACCTCTTCCTCTACCTCTGTAGCCAGCTTGATCTCCTTGTGGGGCATTGTACTAAGGCCCCTTATTATACTGCGTGTGATTATATCATGGTTGCACAGTATTGTACTGTGGCACAATGTTATATGGGGTTGGTACTTGGTTAAACCATGGTGCAACTTTCCCTGTCATAATTTATTCCTACACCTTATAGGTGTGTTATGTTCTTTCCCTCATCATCTCCATTGTCCTGCAATATTTGTCATCATGGCCCACTGACTTGCAAAAGTTGCAATATGAACTCTTAGGCATTGTCTGGTATTTCTACATCATTGGAAAATGATATGGATCATGCCCATGTGTCTTATGGATCTCTCACCATAGTCCTCTTGTTAGAAAAGGGTTTGGAAGTAATTTTTCCATATAATGCATGAATGTTGGGAACTCATTATTATGATGTCCTTCTGTCCTACATGTGGTACACCAAACAACTTCTCTTTTGTCCTTACTCTTATTTTGGTTCAGTTGAAATCTTATATTCTTCGTATCCTCCTTCAAATCCTCTATTATTGGATATATATTTTGATATTGGTTCTCTTCTAGCTGTAAGTCTTCCTACAGAGCCTTTTCCTGAGTTTGAAACTTCTTATGTCTCAAAGGGTATTTCAGGTGTGGTAGTAGGGAATTCACAAATAGATTTTTATACTGCATATCTTTCATGACATACTTCAACTTTCCCTTCAATTGTTTGAATCTCTAGTCTATCTCCCATACGGATTCCCCTGGTTTTTGTCTAATCTCTATCATCTCATTCATGTATTTATCCTTTGATATAGGATTCTAGAATTCATTTATCAATAGCTTCTTGATATCCACCACTGTTCTGGTTGTTTCTGGTGGACTGTTTGTAGCTAATCTCTTGTACCAATCTAGTGCATGGTCTCTTAGTGTGATAGATAACTACGCAAGTTTTGTATCCTCATATGTGATGTTCTTTGCTTCCTAGATTTTTTCATATATCAACAAGTGCTTCTCAAGTTCCTCTGATGCCTCTCCCTTGAATTCTGGTAACCTGATGGTGGGATCATGTCCTGCCATCCTAAATGATGAACTACTACCTCCACATGCTGTAGATCCTTAACTAATGCTTCCTAAACTAACTCCCCCATGTTTTTCTCTCTGTGTAGACGTAAATCCTGTTGTGTTTCTTCCACTGAAATCCATTTGTCTAAATGGTGGTGCTCTTTCTAGTGTATTAGTCGCACATGCATTTATAGGTTCCACATTGACACTGATATGGATACGAGTTATTCCTTTGGTTCCTTCCCTTGGACCTATTGTCTTCCTTTCATATGTATCACACATGATTTTCTTAATATTCTTCACAGCCTAGAGATCCTTTACCTCTTACTCATCACTTGAAAAGCCTTCCCCCGCGAATATGGCTCTCTTCTTATTGTTCATCTTGTATTGGTAAGGTTCTCCACTGCATGTTATTCTAGTTGTTTCCATTATCTGCTTGATCTAGTCTTCCTCCATCATGATTGGATACAAGGCCTCTTCATTATTTCCTTTATCTATATCTTCCTCCATTTCTCTATCTCTTGTCAGTGCTTCCCCCCTTCCCCATGCACGCAGGGAAGTTTCGTTGTCTTATGCCATTGTCATTACCCCTTTGTGATACAGTAAAATCTTGATGGAAGTGTACAACAATATGATATACCTACCTCAAGGTCCTTTCAAGAACTCTTTCTCTGCTGCACTATAAGACTTTGCAATATCTACTGGAAATTTTGTGATAAATCCTACAATAATGTTGTCTAACCAGAAATCTATTGCATGTGTAAATTTATTGTCAACTTGTTGTAATTGTGATATGTCCACATAATTCCACTCTAGCTGTCTAATTCAATTTGTAGGGTGGTTATCTTTCAACCTCAATATCCAATCTTGCAACACATGTGGTAAATCACAAAAAAAATACTTCATGCAAGTCGCTAAATACGTACTTGTCCAAATATTTGCACGATGTTAAATTCAGGTTTTTCTTATCTTTCTGCACAAATTCAAGCTCCTTTTTTTTCAACCACCTCTTGATATCCACCTTCATTGGGTTCCATGGTCTAAACATTCCATTTTATATTCTCATTATTTTAACCTTTTCTCACCCAATCTGACATTCTTTTCTTGATTCTTCAGCAAGTCTCATTCACTCAATCCCATTATGTCCTAGATGGCAATGTAATCGTTTATTGTTTTTCTTCCCTCTTTCTACCTTTCTTGGGTTGAACTAGGTTCAGGTATACTATGTTTTCCAACAAAACCCCTGTAAAACTATCGGCCACTCTAGTAAACCATAAAGAAGCATAGTACACATAGTTCACTATGCAGTCTCACCCAAGATAGTTCTATTGGTGGTTACAGTGCTCAAGTTCTTGTAGCCTAGGAATGAGCATGGATCTAGGATTAGACTTTGTGATCTTCATTTGTTACTTAAAATTTCACTTATATTGAATACCTTATCATTCTTACTCATGCATATAAAATAACAGATCTAACTAGTCATTCATGCATTTGTCTAACATCTAATCACTGGAAGTAAAGGAAATACACAATATTCAATCACATAACACATGATCTACCGTGGTTCACCCCTCCTAGGCTACGTCCACACATATTTCGCTTGTATTCTCTTTTATTATGGTGTTTCCAAAAATGCAATGTCATGTGAATAACAATACTCCATCTAACAGGTCGAGATCTACAATGAGACCAGGCTCCTATGCCTGTGATCTAACCCTCAACATCTAACCTATTTCCTCTCCTCATATTCCTCATATCAACAACTTAAAACACAGATTGGATTTTCTTTCCTTATGCCTTCGAACAACATAGTAACAGTGACCAACCAAAAACCCAACCCCAAAACATGAACCACAATGAACAATGACAAACTACGATGAAAAACCCCAAAATAGACCTCCTAAGTACCTACTTATACAAGTTTTTAGCTTACCATCCATCACATTCTCTTACGAAAAATTATAAACCTATCATGGTTAGGTCTTCTTGCGTGCGTGCCGTGCATTCTTTCCTCTTCTACATCCACGTATGTCTTGCATGTGTGTTTTCTTTCCACATGCTTCTTTTCCTGCCAGTTGTATTTCTCCCACGTCGTGATATATCTCGAACTGGGCCTGTGCCTAAAAGCTTCCTGAGTTTTATCATTTTGTAGTTCTTTTGTCCAAGGGAAGTTTTATCTAACCTAAGTCAGCCATTCTGCAGTTGATCTCTTGACTTTCATGAGTCGACAATCCCAAGATTCCAATCAAGTTTGGATTTAGAATCAAACAAGTTTTGTGTCTGATGATTGAGGTCCTATAGTATTTCCTCGAAGACATGTAGAAGAACTCAGAGTAGTGATTCTTACACTCCTATTATACTCCTACCTAAGTTTTGAATAACTTGAAGTTGTTTCTCAGGCTATGAAGTTATCATCTCCATATCACTTTGTACTTGTATCTCTTCAGATGATTTTGAGATGTAGATCCGTTGTGTATTGTCTGTGACTAGACTTTATATGCATTCATATTTGTATTGTAGTTGTGATTATTTTATATGACATGGATCTACAGTGTACTTGATTGGAATCCATGCTTAGTTTATCCTGAGCATGGGTATGTCTGCCTCAGTGAGATTATCATTATTTTTCAGATGATACGTTCATGATCACTCGTCTGAGGCTCACTCAACTCTCTACCTTCCCACTGTGTAAAAATATTGTAATTTATTTTGGCCATCAATTTCTCTTATGACCTCACACATTAGGGGGCATCTCTTATATTCAAAAAATTCCACATATATGCATCCAAGACATTGTCCCATCCATTTGAAAACTTTGCCAAAATACTGTTGAGGCTTCCTTCTAAAAAAAACTTTGTTGATAGTGTATGCACCCTGCTACACCAATAGACTACGTACACATGTGTATTTCATTCTATTTATCCCATGTACACACACTTGTTGCAAGATAGTTATCCCACGTTTACCTCCAAAAGTTTCAAAAAATATAAAATTGCACATATTTTGGCATTGTTTATGGGCTATGAAGAGTTTCCTAACCATTTTACCTCTTGTATCCCATCCCCAAACCAAATAAACATTTTTTTTCTCAAATAAAAAGAGGTCTTGGGGAGTCATTTAGACATATGAAAAAGAGAATGAAAAAACTCTTCCAAAATCCTTTCCCTCTCATTCCTCAAGATTTGCATCTTGCTCTGAGTTTTAGCCTCAACTTTCCCCTCCAAGTAGTCTCCCTATGCAACCCTTCCTTCTTCCCTTGATGATATGTTGGTTGTGAAAATTCTATGTTGGATTGATGCACTTGGATCCACGACAGAGGAGCCCAGACTTGGTTCGTGGATCAATGTTCGCAAGCAAAGGTTGTAACCTTTTATCTTGAATTTGAATACAAGAGATTATCTTTGTCCCAAAACCCTATGTGTACATGTTCTTGTTAATTTTAGCATTTATATCTATATTTATTCTTTTAAGTGATTACTAGAGATTATATATTTTTTTTCATTGTATTCTTAACCCCTTACAGGTCAGCCTTGGGAGGCGATATGTGAACTAGGAGGAAACAACAAGTGAAAGAGGTCTACATCAACCGTAAGGATTTAAGGTGAACTAATTAACCTTCTATTCTCTATTTCTCTTATCAGTTATTCTATATGGTTTTGGGGTATATTAGATATACGTTAGTATTTTAAGGTATTTATCACTATGCCTATTCCTTAGACCCATTTTAGGGGGAATTTCTCCATAGCACCATCTTGTTGAGTTTTCACTATGGTTTAGATCAAGTATGAGGTTTAATTAATTTTATCATTAGCAAGAACTGAAACATAACTACTGTAGCAATGCATTAACTAAATGAAATAAGCTAAGATCAGAAGAAGAACAACCATGCACAAGAACACAAGAAATATCTTGGGAAACCCTTCTCAACAACGGAATAAAACCCAACCAATACTTTGTTATATTCTTCAAGAGAAATACCTCCCACACCATCACCAAACCTGGCACACAGTAGGGTGTTGTAATTATCATAATTTCATACCACAACTTCTTAAATCATGAGATGACACAATGATAAGTGTGTTCCTCAATGGGGATTCACCTTTATTTATACAAAACTTATCACATCAAATTATGTGTCTATTGGCACAATAGGGATGACCTAAATAAATCAGAATATAATTAATAATTGCCATATTAATTATCTTTTACATTAATTATCTTTCACTTTATTGTGGGGCTGACCTATACCCTTTACATCAAAATTAGGGTTACAAGTAAGTCTGACTCTTAGACAATAAACAAGGGATATCACACACCCACTAGTTCTCAGCCACTTGGGGCATGCCCGTCTGTTCTCAACCATAGGGATGTCCAAGTCAAGAGATATCTATCTCATTGCATCTCATAGGAGAATCATGAAGATACACACTCACTAGTGCTCAACCATTAAGATCACGTCCAGCTATGCTTAGCCACATGAACATCTTACTCAATAGATCTCTATCTCATTGAGTATCATAGGAGAATCATCTAGAGTATCACATCATCTCAACTCTCTACACAGAGGAGAAAAATAAACCCATCACATGGGATCATTCACCCCTCACAGGGTTACACATCATTTCAATTCAAACAATACACCCATCTCATGGGCATATTTCCTTCTTAGGGGAACACATCATTTCATCTTCATCTTAGAGAGAATGAAACACCAAACTCATGGGCATATTTCCTACATAGGGACACACAACTTTCCATATCCATCTTAGAGAGTAACTACAGACCCATCTCATGGGCACACCCAACTCATGGGCTCTCTCTCAAGATGGCCCACTCAGTATGTGTCTTGGAGGATGTCTCACGCAGTTGTGATCATCAACACTCCCTCTCATCTAGGGAGACATTCTCCACTAGGAACATTCTCTCACTTAAGTACTCAAACTTCGTCTTGGCTATAATCATTAACACTCCCTCTCAGCTAGGGAGGTATTCACCACCAGGCCAAGTCTATTAGGGAAGTACTAGAACTTTGTCTTGGCTATAATCATCAACACTCCCTCTTATCTAGGGAGGTATTCTATACCAGGCCAAGTCTCTCACAAAAGTACTTGAAATTTGTCATGGCAAGAAATTTGGTGAAGATATCTTCAATTTACTCATGGGTAGGAAGGTATTGCATGTGTATTGATTTCCTCTACACCATGTTTCTGATATAATGATATTTTATCTCAATGTGCTTTGATATATCATGAAACACTTGGTTCTCAAAGATCCTCACATAACTCTGGTTATCACAATGAATGATGGTAGGATTCATATCGTGATCAAATAAATCTGTTAGGATCATTTGAATCCAGACTACTTCATGAATTTACACACTCAAGGCTATATACTCTAATTATGTGGTAATCAAGTCCACAGATATTTATTTCCTACTGCACCAAGAAACCATGGTAGACCCCGAGGTAAAACAACAACTGGATGTTCTCTTTCAGTCCACTGCACTCCCTACCCAATCTTCATTAGCATATCTCTACAAACTCAAGTCTATAGTGGAGGCATATCTCAGGCCATATCGAACAGTGCTTCATATATATCTCAATACATGCTTCACTGCTATCTAATGAGTCTGTCTCGGCTTGACTCATGAACTGACTAAAAAAATTCACTACATAGCATATATCAGGTCTGGTGTTAACTAGATACATCAATGATCCAATCATTTGTTGGTACACATGTAGATCAATCTCATTTGAATCCGAAGAATCTTCATTCATCTTCTTCAATTTCATCATCATCCATGTAGGAATGGATTTGCAGTCCATCATCTCAAATATTTCCACTGTATATTTTCCTTGACTTGGGAAAATCTCATCAATTCTCTGCCATACTTCTAGTCCCAAGAAGTAGTGCATCATACCTAGATCCTTCATCTCTAAAGCATAAGTCAATGCCTGCTTGCATTTCAATAATAAGTCTTTATGAACTGATAAGGAATAAATCATCCCCATACAGGACCAATATCAGGCACTTGTCACCCACAATATGATAATATAGGTTTGGATCAACAACACTCTTGCTAGAATCCAAACTCATGAATAATCCATCCATATTCTCGTACCAAGCATGAGGTGCTTGCTTTAGTCCATATAGGGCTTTCTTCAACCTATACACATGATATTTCTCATTGTTTATCATGAATCCCTTTGGCTGCTCGATATAAACTTCTTCCTCAATATCACCATTGAGAAAGGTTGTCTCTAAATCCATCTGATGTATTTTCCAACTCATGGATGATAGTATGGATGGAAGTGTATCGGGATACTAGATCAAATGTCTCATCATAGTCAACTCCCTCTTCTTGTGAGAATCCTCTGGCTACAAATATCTCTTTGTATTTCTCTACACTTCCATTAGTCGCATGCATGATCATATAGATCCACTTGGAAGTCACTACAGACTTATTTTCTGGTCTCAGATAAATATCCCATACATCATTCTTCAAAATGGACTGATACTCTTATGTCATGGAATCTTTCCATACATGATGACATGTTGTTTCTCCATGAAAAGAAGGCTTTATATCAACAACGTGGCTCATGGATGAAGAATAGCTCGAAAAAAATTTAGTCTCTTGCTCTCTCAAAATGTTCCTTGAAGATTTTCATGTTCCTCTGTCTCTTATAGAGTTTGTCAATCCCATACAGACCTTTTATGGCCTAATGCAATGTCTTTGGGAATATTAACTGGAGCAACTAAATCAACTATATCAATGGATATCTCCCTATGAATAGATAAAGGGGAAGAAGGTACTCAATCTGTCTCTAATCAAGGATGTAGATATGATATGATTTCAAAGATTCATTATATCCCACAAATGTACCCTTTCTCCCTGAATGGTCGAGATTGGATCTCTTCTATTTGGGCACATGAAAATATATTGGGCACCCAAATATCCTGAAGTGTTCAATATTAGGATTCACTCTGGTGAAGGCTTCTTCGGGAGTTATGTTATTAAAAATATGGTGAGGACTCATGTTCTGAACATATATTGTTGTCATGCATGCTTCTTCCCACAAAGTCATGGGTAGATTTTGATCATGTATGATCGCTTTGGTTGCTTCAATGATGATTCTATTCTTCCTCCTCAAATAATTTTTACTCCCTCTGAGTCAAGTGACTCCCTCTAAGTTAAGTGAATCCCTATGAAGTCTGAAAGATAAACATCTTCATTTGTTGTTAACCTGCCTAGAACAAGAAAACAAATGAAAGGAAAACAAGACAAGAATATCTCCTAGAGGAGAATAATGAGTACATCTCTAGAATCAAGACAATTTAAGGATTGTTTTCACAACTACAACACCTACTTGTAATGTAGCAAACTTAGAAATGTAGGCTAGAGGCATGATAAGTAAATCAAACATGGAGTCTTGATTTCTAGTGTGTTGTTCCTCTGACTGCACTAAGATCCCTCTGGATCCATGATTGAAGCAAGGGTTCCTACCTTATGCAACTGCCTTCATGAAAATGATGCAATTAACATATACAAGTGCATACCTGAGAGTGTACACCAATGTATATTCTTCTTGTTTTTCAATTTCATGATGATAAATGATATTCCTTGCTTGTTTACCATAGACTAGAAGACAAATTATGTTGTTGTAGCTTCCTGTGGCCACCTGCCACTTCTACACTCTCCACATTCTTCCCTCCAAGTATGAAAGTTTTACTGACAATCACCCTTAATACAATATCTTGCCTCTGCTGCAAAAATATTCTCTATTGGTCTTCAACAACCCTCAATCCCCTTTCTTTCTCTTTGCCTCAAACTTGGTAAATATGTTCTCTTGGAATTGGCACAAAAAAAACATCATATAGTTTCAATGTAGCTTTAGGTATGAAAAAACTATGACCTTAGATCTTCCTTGAATGAATATTTAGAATAGGTTGTAGATGAGCCTCGGAACAACATGAAAACACCCTCAGATATGAACTTGGTTTAGCCTCAAAAAAGGCCTTAAAATTGCCCTTATATTCGCCTCAATTCTCCTCTTAAACCACTCAAATATGCACCTCATATCTGTCAACAATTTGGCCTTGGGACTTGTCAAACTATGGCCTCATAAAAGCCCTTGTATTTTCAAGAATAATCGCTCAAACTTCTGTCTAAACACCGCTTCAACACTCACCCTTAACTATTAAGTTTTCCAATAAACACTTTCACAAAAAATACAACCTTAGACTTCTGCTACATACTTTCCAAAACTCGTTTTATGCAGACTTGAACTTGTTAATAAGGATTCCTCAAAACCTATGTTTCCTTCACTCTTCCAAAAAGGATTCACCCTGCATTGTCTCAGATCTGTACATGGGAATGGCCTCAAATTCACACAAAATATGGCCTTGGTTATTCCCTAAGAACTTACCCTCAAGAAGCCTTAGGTTCTCCCTCAAGAAGCATAATATTTATTCGACACAATTCTCATCTCACCTCATGGTTGCGGCAGCCTCAACCAGGCCTACGGTCATGCTTTAGAAGACCCTAAACAGGGCTCTTCCTAAGGTAGTATACCTATGGCTAGCTTCAGGACTTCACCTTAGGGTCTGATCCTTTCCTTTTAATGGAGGTGGGGTACTTAGTAGCTCAATCTATCATGACCTTCTTTTATCAATGTGGATGTGGTTAGGGCCTGCTCTGAAACCATGTTGATTTTTCACTATGGTTTATCTCAAGTATGAAGTTTAATTAATTTAATCATTAGCATGAACTGAACCATAACTACTACAACAATAGATTAGCTAACTCTAGTAAATCAATATCACAAGAAGAATAACTATGAAAAATAACATAATAAGTATCCTAGGAAACCCTTCTCAACAAGAGAAGAAAAGCCAGCCAATCCTTTGTTATATTCTTAAAGAGAAAGACCTCTCACACCATCACCAAACCTAGCACACAAGAGGGTGTTGTAATTCTCATTATTTCAGACCACAACTTCTAAAATCATGAGATGACACAATGATAAGTGTCTTTACTCAATGGGGATTCACCTTTATTAATACAAAACTTATCATATCAAATGATGTGTCTATTGGCACAATAGGGCGGACCTCAATAACTCAAAATATAATTAATAATTACCATATTAATTATCTTTTACATTAATTGTCTTTCACTTTATGGTGGGGGCGACCTGTAACCTTTACATCACAATTAGGGTTACAGGTAATTCTGACTCTTAGACAATATAACAAGGGATCTCACACACCAACTAGTTCTCAGCCACAATGGGCACGTCCACCTATGCTCAGCCACAGGGACATCCAATTCAATAGATCTCTATCTCAATGCATCTCACAGGATAATCATCAGGATACACACTCACTAGTGCTCAACCACTAGGATCACATCCACCTGTGCTCAGCCATAGGAAAATCCTACTCAACGGATCTATATCTCACTGAGTGTCACAAGAGAATCATCTGGAGTATCACATCATCTCATTTCTACACAGAGGATAACAATAAACCCATCACATGGGATCCTTCACCCCTCACATAGGTACACATTGTTTCATCTCAAATGATACAACCATCTCATGGGCTCTCTCTATAGTCATCTCACTCAGTCTGTGTCCTAAAGGATGTCTCATGCAGCTATAATAATCAACACCTCCAACTTCCATCTAGTGAGAATCCACAAGTTATTTCATGAATATATGGTAGAATTTCAATTCCTTAGACTTTCCTATAATCATGATGAGTGATATTTCAAAGAGAACAAATGTAAATAACATAAATTATTTCAATTGGATGTAACCCCACAAGAACACTCAACATAGATATCATCTTAAGACACTCCTTAGATACATTTGGGCGATGGAACCTCTCCCAAATACGAGGAAAATACCTTCCAATATCCTTGTGGGAACCATAAATTTCCCTCCATGCCTTATGAGGTTTCTTGGCACCCCAAAAATTGAAGTCGATTGGTTACATAAAGCATCATAAAGTTATTTTATTCATTGATAATGACAACACTAGCATTTTATTCATACGAGAGTGTGTAAAGATATCCATTATTTTGTCCATATTCTAACTAATTTTCAAATTATGATCAATAAACGTGTTATGATGAAATGTGGTGGCTGATGTGAAAATGTGAAACTATAAATGTGTGAGTATCATCTCAAAACATACATGTTTTATATTAACATGGGCAGTTTTGATGTATTTATCAAGGTAGAATGGTTATGCACTTTAGGACCTATCACCATGGATTTCAAGTATTTATACATGAGATTTGTTAAGGAAGGGAACGCACATACCCTCAAATTGATTATATCTGGTCACCCTAAAATTACCACCTCTCATCACATGAAGAAGTTATTGAAGAAAGGTTTCTCAAGCATTATTACATGGTTCAATTCCATACTAGTGGATGTTGGTGGAAGATTGATTAGATCAGGGTCCTTCTGAGGTTACCAACAAAAGGTACCATGTAGTATAGAGCGATGACATTTTCATCTCCTACGAAGAGAAGAAGTCTCACCTAAATCACAACCAAGATGGAAAGATAGGGAAGGGAAAGGAGAATACTCAGGTGGGTTCACAAAACCTTCAAGATTCATCCTGATATTGTGCAAGAAAACTAACTACATAACATATATGAACTCATACATGCAAGAACTAAAGATACTTAGGTTGCGAAAATAATTCATACACAAAAACATCACATGGAACTTATGAAGCATAAATAAGTACTGTAAATATACAATGCAAAAGCATAAACACAGAATGACACAACATATTTCAAAATTTTGGATCCTTCTTTATATCTTATCTTCGTATCTTTATCAGATACAACTCCAAATATACTAAGTGATGCTCTGTTATAGACACTCGGCTCTGGACCCATGTCGCGGAGCTTTGGTTTCCCAAAAAAGTATATAGATTACATTTACAAGACTCAAAACCTAACCTAGTAATAATAACAACAGAAAGGGGAGAACCTTTTCAATTATGACAACAACAACCTTTACAATCATCCAAAAAACAAGGGGAGAACCCTTTTACAATAATCAGTGAACCCCTTTACAATCATATTCATCCCATATATATAAGTTGAGTAGTGTCTTATGGCTTTGAGCTTGCATGCTTTCTTGTTCTTTTGCAACTTATCTTGCCTTGCTAGTGTTGTGTTGTCCTTTTCATAATTAATTTATGTTACTTTTTCTTGCTATGTTGTCTAGCTTCTTTTGTAGCTTGCACAACTCATACTAGACCAAAACAGGGACCGTAGTCCTTATTGCACAACTTCTCATCAAAAAACTAAGGGCCCAATAGGTTTCGACCACAAGCCTTGACTCTCCCTCGATTCAAGTACTCAGCTCTTTCACAACTTCAAGGTGAAACTGTTGCTTTCCCTTGTCCTACTATTCCTCTTTCCTTTTCTCCTTTGCTCGTTCTTTCTCTTCCTCTATCTCTTCAAATGAAGGGCCAAAATATGGAACCAACTCCAAGGCCCGCTTCTTGACTTATTGAAAGCTTCTGAATTTACCCTACCATTTCCTAGAAAGAAGTGAGGCCTCGACGAAGAACTGTTGGGTCACATATGTGATACATTCCTTTTTCTTAGATGTGACCAAAGAGTTCCATTCAAAATCTATTGTTGCACCGACCTGATTCATTTGCATATAAACCGTCTGAATGATGGGTTGAAAGTCGCGCAACTCATTCTTAGTTATGGATTGAATCTCAAATATATCGTTCATATTGTTAGCACCATAAATCACCTCTGGATTGTGGCAAAGGTAAGCCTGATACCCATCAGTCTTTTATGTCATGGGTTGGTTTTCAAAAAGGTCAAATGAGTGTAGACTCAAGATGATATCGTTTTAACTCAGAAAACTAGACTAGCATACACAAGTAGGTGAGGTCTTAGTTGAACTTCAGACAATAGGTTGTAGTAAATGTGAGTAGGAGGAAGAATTCAGTGAATAATGTAGAGGACTTCCATGAACATCAGGATTTTCAGCAGCCTAAGGAAGAAAAACTTAAACCCAAGGTCTTCTTAAATTCAAATTTCAAAGAAATTGAAAGGAATTATAACAACACTATGATCAAACATTCATCATAATACAGTCACAATAATTCATGTGAATTAGTCACTCATTAACTCTTTCAGTATCAGAGGGAAATAATATGGAGTAAGAAAGGTGACTGTCATATAAAAAGAAGTCTCAAATGCGTATACATAACCAAAGAACCAAAGTGTTCATTAAAACTTTACAATACGGGAGCATTGCTCTACCATCGACCCTTACAAAAATGGAAAATGCCTACATATACTTGAAATTATCTCCCTACAAAAGTGAACTACAATCATTGTATCCAAGTCTTGGCATCTACATCTTCCTCTGTCAGGCCACACTTGCATTATTTTGTCATACACGATCTTAGATTGGTATGGGATTGCAAGAGAAACCACTTGCATGGGTACCACAGGATGACATCTCTATTTTCCATGGTTGGCTCCTCCATGATTTTCATTTACGGGATGAGACGAGGTTTCAACTACCTCCCCCATTTCTATTAACTAACTGCATCAATATAGGTATGGAGTCTTGACACCCATGAATGTTCAGGTGAGCATACAACTTCTTTGAGTGAATCCTGGGGGCTCAAGGCCATGCAATTATTTATCTGTAGTAAATTTGGGTGCTCCAACCTTTGTGCAGCTCCTTTCCATCACCCCATGCGACCACAAACCATGAACTCAGGTTTAAATAATGGAATTTTGGGACTTCACATATCGAGAGTTCTCACTCCCCTTGATTCAGAACATCGCGATGCCGAAAATCGTGAAATGGTCAAATTCAGATCGACGGTCGGATCTGCTCTGAAATTGATAGCCAAGATTGCTTCCACAAAGACCCCACGTCACCAGATCCATGTGATAGATGCTAATATTCTTCCTGAACCCACACACCATAGGGCCATGGGATATGAACATGGGCCCAAACTTTGAGCGCTTCGCGATTTCGCCTGTCGGGAGTTTGCGCTATGCTCCATGCTCAAAACCCCGAGTCACGAAATTGTGACAATCGGATGAGATGACATGCACCCATCTTTGATCAGATGACTCTGATCATTTCACAATTTCACGCTTCGTGAGTCCTCATGACTCAGCCCCTTGACTGCTACATTCCCTAAAATCAAGAAATGATTAATCGTGTGCCACGCGTCCTATTGAGAAGGACGACTGAGATCATTTTGTGATTTCACATTTTGCGAGTTTTAAAAATCTGTTCCTTGATCGCTCCACCTCATGAAATGACAAAATGCCAATCACGTGCCATGTGTCCCCTTGGTTGGATGGCCCAGATCTTCTACGCGCCTTTCTCAAATTCAAAATTTCCAAAGTGTCACTCTCCCTGGTCCTAATACATGTGTGCCTTAGCATAATGTTCCTTGACTTTGGTTGAAACACATTTGTGTTGTTTTTTAAGAACCCCTTCTTTGCACTTGGTCACCCAAGGGACGAAACTAAAGGGAAAACACTCCCCTGCAAGAATATGTGCTAACACATGTCATTGTCTGCTTGTTGAATCTGATTAAACTTTTGTTGTTTCTCCAAGAGATCCATCGTAGCCACAACTTCCTCATTCAACACCTAGATTCTAGTGCGTACATCCTCCAAATTCTGGTTGCACCTAGTGATGATGCCCATCCAATCGTTGATTTCTATGAAAATATTTGTGCACTCATATGTGTTCTTGTGTAGTGTTGCTCGAGCATTGTTTCCTTCTAGAACTATCTTCTCCATCTACTCCTGCAGCTTCCAAGGCTATTGCTCTTCTTCTTGTTGATTTTGCCTCAATTTCACTTCCATATGCTCAACACAAATGGCTAATTGTGACCATGCTCCTTGGAGTAGTTCAATTTGATGCTCCAACTCTCTTGCATGTCTGGATTTTGGTATTTCGGGTGCAACCTTCTGAATTTTTGGCCAGGTTTCAACAAGCCTTTCCTAAACTCTTTCCATTGTGTGCTTGACCTAGATCTTTGCATGTTCTTCTTGTTTTCTACATGCTTGTGCAAGGAGTTATTCCACCCTTGTGAACTCTATAGACCTCTCGCATTGTTTGAGCCTCTACTCTAGTTGATTAGTTGATTCTCTCATCATTCCAACTAACTTCTTTGTTGGCCACTGTGCAAGGTCAACTGATGAGGGGCTTGCATCCTTGGGTGCTCAGAACTGTAGTGGAAGTCCATTGGCCATTGAATGTTATGAAGGAGTATCTACCTCCTAATCTCCTATGGGTGGACCTAGCACAAGCCTCAACCTCAATGCCGAAAGCATTAGTGTCAGAACATTTTTTTTGACCGGACAAAGTTGTAACAACTCTGCACACTGGTGATGGTTTTGGAGAAATAGCTCCATATGTTCCTGCATTGATGTTGCACATTGCCTAGAGGTTGATTCTAGTTCCTTCTAAACCTCTGGTAGCTCCACCTCTTTTCCTTCCTCTGCTTCTAGAGTTGCACTTCCCATGGCACCCTCAACCTTGGTCATTGAGGCAGTGTGCTGGGGACTTTGCACTTATTGTGCCTATGTCATTTGAGTGTCCTTCTTCTTCACAAAATGTATAATATATTGGTTCTGTGCATCAGGGTTTGAGCCAGTCAGCTATAGTGTCTTCTCTGGTATTTCTGGGTTTGGATGAGGAAGTTCTGGTCTCTTCTCAAGTAACTCTGGGCTTGTTTATGGGAGTTTTGGCTCAGGTAGCTATGGGGGATTGAGCTACATGGGCTCTAGATCAGTGGTTTGGGGTGGATTGGTGGTTTCTAGGGTTGGTGATTGGGGTTATGGTAGTGATAGAGGGTTCTTAGTGATGATGGTGGATGGAAGGGTGTCAGGCTCAGGGACGTCCTAAATATGTATGATGGGGGCTTGGGCGGACAGCTGAGCGACTGCAGGGAACCATAGATGAGAGGGGTTGGGGGTTCAAAAATTTACTTAGCAAGACCCCTATTCTGAACTTCTTGGCCACTTTTTATGTAACTAATACAGTGCTAAGGATCTCATTGTCATCCTTACTTATCAAAAGGGCTTGTTCTGGAGTTGTGGGAATATCGACAGTGTCCTCTTCTTTCGCTCTAATGGTTTCATCTCCTCCTCCTCGTTAGAGTCTATCTGTGTCAAAACTTATTTCTTTTGTGGCTCTGAGATTGAGCCTAGTCCTACCCCTACCTCTTTATCTTTCTTCTTCAGTAGCTCGACGGGAAAAACATAGTGCATCACCGAATTTCGTGGGTTGCATTTAAGTCTATGCCATGACATTACCTCTTTGTCAAAGGCCTCCTTGTCTAAGTAGAATGACAACATACTTGAATGGAAGTCCTCCCTATTGGCATACCTTGTCCATAAAAACATATGGTGTCGGTTCATGTTGAAGGCAATGTTCCTTGTGTTGGAGTTTAGGAGCTCCTGTGGAATGCGCAACCTCTGTCTTACATCAATAATCTCGTTGTACCACTTGGAGAACATCATTTTTTTGAAGGTTGTGTTCTTCGAGTCTTCCCTGGAATGCCAGGGCTCAAACATATTTGCAAGGTGCCCCTTATCTTCTAGCTCCAATGGTCTTCCAGCGGGTGGAGTCCACTTGAGCATTTTGAATGCAATAAACATGTATCCATATGTGAAGGTGGCTCCCTTATCTTGGGCTTCCTCACAATCCATGAGTAGTTCCTCCGATAGGTAACTACACCAATTGAATACAATGCCATTGGTGCAAAAATAAGCCATTGATAATTCATCGAGTGTGCATTCTCCCTTGTAGTATGACCTCATGACTTTGTTGGCTATGATGTAGCAACCATTCCTGACCGTTTCTGGTAAGGTTGATTTTGGCTGTGCACCCCCCCTATGCATATGGAACCCTTCGTATAGTCTGGGATCCCCTTTATTTTTGTCATGCTTGCTGGGACTCTGAAATCCTTTAGATACATCCTCTCTCTCGAGGGATAGTCCTGTAAGTTGGTGGATGTATTTGGAATGGATTGGATACCACCTATCAAACCAGAGACTTCTTTCATGCACCCTTCTGATCAGGAACTTGGTGCACAACACAACTTCACCAATGGTCTCGAACACTGGTAGGTCTCTGAGGTTCACGATTGTTGAATTAAAAAGGTTGATACATTAAGGTTTTGGCACAAACTGCATGCCTCCCAACTCATATGGAGCGATACTCCAAAAAATCTCTATGTTCATCTGGGGGAATAAGACTTGATTTGTTAAGTTGAGATCAAGGAGCTTGACCTTTTCCACCTTCTCCTTGAAATCACCCATGACCTCAACTTGAGGGTCGCAGGGCTCGTTTGGTACTGCATATTTGGACATGATGCTTCAACTTCCTATAGCTCTTGGCATTGTGAGTTCTAAATTATCATAAAATTCCACGGTGGAACAAGGATTGGGGATCACAACTACAAGTTTCAATATTACATAGGCTTGCTCGCTCTACAGAAATTGAAAATCTATAAGTGCTTTCTGGAAACAATGTGTTCTACAATGTTTCTCAGAGTCTTATACTCAAGATTATCTAGTAAGTTCAATAATAACTATTGTTCATCATGACCCTATGGATGCAACTTGGATGTGAGTTTCCCAACGGGACGGTTTAACAGGTTAAATCCTATTGGGAGATTTTGGAATTTACTGTGTAAGTTGGACAAAGACATTGTTGATTAAGGTTGGTTGTCATTGATGTCAACCCTTGAAGAAATCCACATAACACAAAGGTTTGGGAAATGGAACCAATATTGTTTGATTTAAATATGATTCATTATTGTTTTGTCATGTTTGATAAGAATTAAATATGGATGAACTCCAAAGTGGTCCCCTTATGGTGAAAGACATCACGGGAAGATTCTTTGTGGAGTAAGAGAACCCATGCTTAATTGTGGAATAATGAGATGAAGGACAATGAATTTGTCAGGAAAAATATCCTAGATGGATAGTTCTTTTCATTCCATTTCCAGTGGTATGTAGAACGTCACATAAATCCTCACGGTTAGAGAGTTATGAGCATGTGAAGTTGGAGAACCTAGGTTTGGGTAATGGATCCAAGTTTGTTTGATGGATAATGGTATAATTTTTTCTATATTTGAAGGTAATACTATTCTATATGGATATTAAATGTCATTCCATTTCTGGTGGTATGTGGAATGTCACATAACTCCTCACGGTTTGAGAGTTATGGTTTTACGAAGTTGCAGGACCCTCATATGTCATCTAGAAGCCCCAAAAGGCCAAAGTAGTCAAAGTGGTTTAAGAGATTTTTAAAGGTAAATAATAAAGTGAAGTGATGAGTGTATTATAATTCAAATTGAATAAAAAATAAATTATTTCAATAATAAATTTAATGGAGAAATCAGAAGTGGGTTAACCCTAAAATAAGGAAAGTGGGCCAAGTGACCTAAAAGATGTTTTTAAGGAAGCTACTTGGAGAGTATAAATAAGAGGCAAGGCTATCTCAATTTAATTACACTTGAGAATATTGAATATCTATAGGTTTATGAGGTAACCAAGGATATATAAGGCTAAGTTCTGAGGGAAGGTGAAGAAAATAAGGCCGAAATGCAAGGGAGGATAAATTCTTTTGATGGTGTTTTCTAAGGTAAGTTATTTACAGGTCATCTCACCAATTTTGCAATAACTTTTTTCCTATAATGATTCAAACCCTGAAATTGCTCTAAAATTGTTAAAATATACCCAAGTATCTGTGGTAAAACATTCATCTTGTGGGGCGTTGTATTTTGGGAGCTACACTCCATAGAAAATAGGGTTTTTTGCTAGTCCTAAAACTAGTCAAAAACAAGTGTTTCGGGTAAAAACGTCATAACTTCTTCATAACAGATACAAATCCATTTATACCAAATGTGTTGGTTGGGGTACATTCTATAGTATTCTTTGTAAAATTTTTAGATCAATTCAATGAATATTTCGTGTGGGGCATGCTCTACAAGGTCGCTCTGTAGAATAAGCCAGAATTCAGCAAGGTATGCCATTTTTGCTATAAATCCTTTTCTGAGAGGTTCCAAGTAGTGACACCTGGAGGAATTTCATAAAACACATTAAATAACATTATGTATCAGTTTCATATATTTATACATTACAGGTTAAAATTTATGATTACTTCAAGTTAGGGATGTTGGCTAATCCAAAACTAGGCATGTGAGACTAAAGAAAAGTTTGATGAAAATGCCAATCTCTTGTTATTAAAGTTAAGGAAGGCTTGTAGGAATGTGATCATATACACCAGGTCTATTGTAGAGCTACAAATCATATTTGGATGATGAAATTGATGATGGATTTTGGTTGAGCTACATGTTGAGTACATGGTTGAGACAAGTAGTTGATGAGTTGGCACATACTGAGGTGTATAGTTCATGATGTTGGTACATATTGAGAGTCATAGTTGATGATTAGTTGAAACATGATTGGCACATACTTGGTAGATGTTTGGATGCACTTGTTTATGGTACAGTTTGGTGCATGGATGATGCACTTTTTTATGGTACAGTTTGGTGCATGAATGATGCACTTGTTTATGGTACAAGTTGATTATAGGTTGAGGTATAGGTTGATGCATGGCTCAAATTTATTGGTATAGTTTTACAGTGGTATATCTCACAGTGATAGTGTGACACTGGTTCTATCATTCTACTTCTACTTTAGGGTGGCAGGATGGGGCAAGGACAGGTGGTTGTAGCCACCTTCCAGTTGTAGCCTCATTCTGGTTGTAGCCAGAGAATTGGGGAGTTGTAGCCAGAGAACATAGGGGTTTGTAGCCTCATTCTAGTTGTCGCCAGAGAATTGGGGAGTTGGAGCTTCCCTTAGGTTGTAGCCTGAGAAACTAGGGGGTTTGAGCCTCCTTCCAATTGTAGCTAGAAAACAAAGGAAGTTGGTACTTCCAATGAATGTAATTCTACAAGACATATAAGAAAAAACATTTTGTGTTTTTCTCCTGATTTGGGTTTCCACATAAAACATTGGTGTATTGTGTATGTGTGTGATTATTTATTTCTTACTGCTCATTATTGGATAATAATTCTACATTGATATAACATTTGAAGAAAAAGTATTATAATTACACTATTACTGATTCACCCCCACTCAGTAATCCAACAATTTGTATCAGAGAAGGTTCCTTTAGAAATTAGTTTAACCACTGAAAGGTAGATCATGGAGAGTACCAACTCATATAAAAATGGAATACCATAGTTTGATGGATAGAAGTATGCTTTTTGGAGCATAAGGATGAATACATATATACATGAACAGGGATTTCAAGTTTGAAAATCAATTGTAGATGGATATACAACACCAACAGTTCCAACAACAAATGGCAAAGCAATGAAACTCGGTAAGAATAATTCCAAAGCCAAAAATGCACTTTTGAATGGTCTCAGTGATATGGTATTCACCAAAGTTGCACATGGTAAATCTGCTAAAGAGATTTTGGACAAGCTTTGAAATATTTATGAAGGATATTCAAAAGTCAAAGAAGAAAAGCTTCAAACTTATAAAGGTTAGTTTGAACAACTAAAAATGAAGGAAGATGAAGATATCGCAGCCTACTTCTTACGAGTCGATGAAACAGTGAATGCAATCATAGGATTGGGAGAAGAAATCGAAGAATTTGTGATTGTTCAAAAGGTAATAAGATATCTTCCTATGAGATTCAACCCTAAGATATCATCACTAGAAGAAAGATCGGATCTAAACTCAATAACCATGGACGAACTGCATGGAATCTTCATAGCATATGAGATGAGAACTGAACAGGAAAATCTAGATGTAAAAGAAGTAGCCTTGAAAGCATCCAAAAGATCAAAGAAAAAGAAAAAGGAAAAAAGAAGAATATAGCAGCAACAACTACATCTTGAAAGATGATGAAGAAGTGTCCAACTACATCAAAAGACTGAACAAGGGAACCAACGGTAGGTATAGAGGTAAACTTCCTTTAATTTGTTTTAATTGTGTTGGTATTTGTCATTTTGCTAACAAATGTCCTCATAAGAAAAAGAGAAATGATGAAGGTTACTCAAAAGGAAGATAAACATATAAAGGTAAAAGAACTACAAAGAAAGTTTTCAAGAAAATATTTTTCACCAAAGAAGACATCTCATCATCAGATGAAGATGAAGTCAATGACAGTGAAATAGGGAGAGTTCTATTCATGGCAATAGAAGACTCTGATAAACAAGACTCCGAAGAAGAATATGAAGAAGCATATGAAGAAGAAATTGAAGAGGAAGAATTTTACATCCGAGAAGAATTAATGAGTGCCATAGAAGTTATCAGAAGAGAAAAAAAGAAAAATAAGAAACTACAAGAAGAACTAGATAAGAAAAAAGACACTCAAGAACTAGAACAAATGATCACAAAATTGAATGTTCAAATAGAAGAAGATAAAATAATTGAAGAAGCACTCAAAGAACAACTAGAAGGAAAGGACAGAATCTTTGGAAACCTGGAAGTAGAGATTGTCACACTAAGAAATGATATTCAAAAGAAAAATATGGGGAATAGCTCAAAAGTTCTC
>ML821874.1:48554-81056 GCA_009831015.1 Picea engelmannii
GGTTGAGTATGATGAGCCCATTCAAATATATTGTGATAATACAAGTGCCATCAGTATCTCAAAAAACTCGGTGATGCACTCCAAGACGAAGCACATTCAAATCAAGTATCACTTTCTATGGGAACAAGTTGTAGAAAAGAACATCAGAGTTGAGTATGTGGGCACAAAAGAACAAGTGGTAGATATATTTACAAAACCACTTCCACAGGAAGCCTTTGAATATATTCACCAAAGACTTGGATTTATTTCTACTCCAAAATGAATGCTTTTTGAATGATTTTTGAATGCTTATCATAGTTTAATCAGGGGGAGTAGCCCTGGATGGAAAGATACCATTGACATTGATGACAAAGGGGGAGAGATTTATCAAATGTAGAGGATAGAGGCAGATTTATCAGATGTATAGGACAGAGGCATGGTTCTAGGGGGAGCATGAGTGATATGATTTCAATATTTCATTAAAGTGTTGCCATCAATGCCAAAGGGGGATATTGTTGATCAAGGTTGGATGTCATTAATGTCAACCCTTGAAGAAATCCCCATAGCACAAAGGTTTGCGTAATGGACCCAAGATTTTTTTATGTAAATATGACTCATTATTTTTTTTTCATGGTTGATAAGAAGTAAATATGGATGAACCCCAAAGTGGTCCCCTTATGGTGAAATCCTTCATGGGAAGACGCTTTGTGGAGTAAGAGAACCCATGCTTAATTATGGAATAATGAGATGCAAGACATTGAATTTGTTAGGGAAACTATCCTATATGGATATTTCTTGTCATTCCATTTCCGATGGTATGTAGAATGTCACATAACTCCTCACGGTTAGAGAGTTATGACCATGTGAAGTTGGAGAACCCAGGTTTGGGTAATGGACCCAAGTTTGTTTGATGGATAATGGTATAATTTCTGCTATATTTGAAGGTAATACTATTCTAGATGGATATTAAATTTCATTTCATTTATGGTGGTATGTGGAATGTCACATAACTCCTCACAGTTTGAGAGTTATGGCTTTACGAAGTTGGACGACTCTCATATGTCATCTAGAAGCCCCAAAAGGTCAAAGTAGTGAAAGTGGTTTAAGAGATTTTAAAAGGTAAATAATAAATTGAAGTGATGAGTGTATTATAATTCAAATTGAATAAAAAATATGTTATTTTAATAATAAATTTAATGTATAAATTAGAAGTGGGTTAACCCTAAAATAAGGAAAGTGGGCCAAGTGACCTAGAAGATGTTTTTAAGGAAGCTACTTAGAGAGTATAAATAAGAGGAAAGAATCTCTCATTTTAATTACACTTGAGCATATTGAATATATATAGGTGTATAAGGTAACCAACGATATCTAAGCCTAATTTCTAAAGGAAGGTAAATAAAATAAGGCCGAAATGCAAGGAAGGATAAATTCTTTTGATGGTGCTTTCTAAGGTATGTTATTTACAGGTCATCTCACCATTTTCGCTATAACTTTTTTTCTATAATGATTCAAACCATGAAATTTCTATTCAATTGCGAAAACATACCCAAGTATTTGTGGTAAAAAATTCATCTTTTGGGTCGTTGTATTTTGGGAGTTACACTCCGTGTAAAATAGGGTTTCTGGCTTGTCCTGAAACTAGTCAAAAACAGGTGTTTCGGGTAAAAGTGTCATAACTTATTCATAACAGATCCAAATTCAATGAGATCAAATGTGTTTGTTAGGGTACAACATTTAGTATTTTTTGTAATAGTTTTGTATCAATTCAACAAACATTTCGTGTGGGGCATGCTCTACAAGGTCGATCTCTAGAATAAGACAAAATTCAGCAAGGTATGCCATTTTTTCTATAACTCCTTCTCTGAGAGGTTCCAAGTAGTGACACCTAGAGGAATTGCGTAAAAAAAACTGAAGAAAATTATGTATCAGTTTTAGATCTTTATACATTACAGATTCAAAGTTATGATTACTTCAAGTTAGGGTTGTTGACTAATCCAAAACTAGGCATGTGAGACTAAAGAAACGTTTGATGAAAATGCTAGTCTCTTGTTGTTAAAGTTAAGGAAGGTTTGTAGGAATGTGATCATATAAACCAGGTCTATTACAAAGATACAAATTAGATTTGGATGATGAAATTGATGAGGTATTTTGGTTGAGGTACATGTTGAGTACATGGTTGAGACAAGTAGTTGATGAGTTGGCACATAATGAGGTGTATAGTTGATGATGTTGGTACATATTGATGAGTCATATTTGATGTGTAGTTGACACATGATCGGTACATACTTGGTACATGGTTGGATGCACTTGTTTATGGTTCAGGTTGGTGCATGGTTGATGCACTTGTTTATGGTACAAGTTGATTACATGTTGAGGTACATGTTGATGCATGGTTGATGCATAGTTCAGATTTATTGGTACAGGTTTACAACGGTATATCTCACAGTGATAGTGTGACAGTGGTTCCATCATTCTACTTCTACTTTAGGGTGGCATGAAATGGAAAGGACATGTGGTTGTAGCCACCTTCCGGTTGTAGCCGAAGAACATAGGGGGTTGTAGCCTCCTTCTGGTTGTAGCCAGAGAATTGGGGAGTTGGAGCTTCCTTCAGGTTTTAGCCTGAGAAACTAGGGGGTTGGAGCCTCCTTCTAGTTACAGCTGGAAAAGAAAGGAATTTGGTGCTTCCAATGAATGTTATTCTTCAAGACATATAAGAAAAAGCATTCCATGGTTTTCTCTTGATTTGGGTTTCCACGTAAAACACTCATGTACTGTGTATGTGTGTGATTGTTTATTTCTTACTGCTCATTATTGGATAATAATTCTACATTGATATAACATTTGAATAAAAAGTATTATAATTATGCTATTACTGATGCACCCCCCCTCTCAGTAATCCAATAGACATGGCCAATTTTAGACCTTTCCATTTGACAGATGAGAATCTCGGCGCGAATATCGATGGCATGTTTGCATATCGTGGCTTTATGTCTTAATTTAATTTCGACGGGGTACCATAATAACGATAAAGGTTGTGACTGGACTGGGTTCATGTGGCACATGGAATCATATTGCATTTGGATTTTCTCTCCCTCCCACCACAAAGGGGTCCCCTCCATATTAATGATTGTCATTAATAGGTTCTTGACGCTTCTGATTCTATGCTACTGAGTAAGCAGTTCTTCATAAAACAAAACTTAGACAAAAAAAGAAATGAAATACCTGTCATGGCACAACACTTGCACACATCGACTTTATTAATTGAATTTATAGAAATTGCATAAAACTTAAATCTCACTACTATACATTCTCCTTCAGACTAGAGAAAGAGTCCTTTGGCTCAGTTCTAAGATGTATAGGGTTTCAGGTGAGCATCATTCACCCATCCTGGTCATAGCATACCATCTAGTTGTAAAAGTTTGACTGCTTTAGAAGGTCGGATCTCTACAACTATAAATGGTCCCAACCAATGCATGCACAACTTGCCTAGATTCTTCTGGCACCAAATGTCATAGAGTAGGACCTTGTCTCCTTGCACAAATACTTTAGTCTTAATGTGTCTATCATGGCAATATTTTTTCCTTTCTTTCTCAACTGACTGATGGAAGTCCTCTAAAAACATGGTCTCTTCAAGTTCTTGTAACTTCCTGAGTCTCCGTGCAACTGATTCTTCCTCCGACATATGTGTGATCTGTGCAATGTACAAACTTGTAGTAATGAATTATGTAGGCACCATAGCCTCTTTCCCCTAAACTAGATGAAATGGAGTGTACTTGTGGAGTTTCTTTGTGGTTGTCCTATAATCCCATAACACTGCTGGAACTTTATCATCCCAATCTTCCCTTTTTGTGTAACAAACCTTCGTTAACCCTCTCTCAAGAATCTTGTTAAACACTTCTACCGTTCCATTGGCTTGTGGGTGGTAGGGGTTGGTTTTATGATGTTGGATCAAGAATGTTTTTGTAAGATTTGCTATGGTACTACTGATAAAATGAGCTCCCTGATCATTGGTCAGGCTCCTAGGACATCCAAATTGACTGATAATATTTTCAAAAATGAACCTAGTAGCCTTATCAGTCGAACAATCCTGAACAACTGTTGCCTCAGCCCAACATGTAAGGTAGTCATTTGCAGTAATAATATACCTAGACTTTGAATGCCTAGTTGTGGGGTTGATCGGCCCAATGAAGTCAGTAATCCACTTCTCAAATTATTGTAAAGATCAAACTGGTTGAAATGGTAATTCATCTCATTTTGATGGCTTACCCACTCTTTAACAGACATCGCATGATCTAGCATATGCCTTTTCATCCTTGAAGAGCATGGCCCACCATAGTCTAGATTGAAGAAATTTTTTCCCAGTGGCCTTTCCTCCCACATGACCTCCCGCAACTCCATTGTGGCACTCCCATAGTATATTTTTTCTTTCATAATCCAAAACACATATCCTGAGGATACTATCTAGACCCAATTTATACAATTTCCCTACAATCAACTGATAGTCCACTACTCTAACCACCATATTGAATTTTTGGGTTGTGGAATATGTTTCTAAGAAGGATCCTATACTTAAGAAGATTGCTATGTATTCCAAGTATTCTGGTATGGAATCAACTCGAAATAGATCTGCATATAGGAGCTAATCATCAACTGCTCCACCACTTTCCCTTGACTCTATTCTAGACAGGTGATCAATTCCTATGTTGTATTTTCCAGGCTTAATGATAACTTCAAAAGAAAATTCCTGAAATAGTAGCAACCATATACAAATTCTCCCTTCCAACATAGGTTTTTTAACTAGATATTTTAATGAAGAATGATCAATAAAGAACTTAAAATGAGATCCTAGCAAATAATGTCTAAATTTTTGCAAAGCATAAATCATAGCTAAACCCTCCCTTTCTATCGTTGTGTAGTTGTTCTCAACTTGCGATAACTTCCTTCTCACAAAATAGATAGGATGATCCATGGCTCCATCTCCTGGTTGTGCTAAGATAGCTCCTAAGGAAATACCTGAAGCATCTATGTGGACATGAAATTAGTTTTCCCAATTTGGAAATATCAGAATAGGTGTTGTGTTGAGCTTATACTTCAGGGTTTTGAACACTTTATCACATTCTAGGGTCCATTGGAACACTTCGGCCTTATTTAATATATTTTCTAGTGGTACAGTAATATTTGCATATCTCCTGTTGAACCTGAGATAGTACCCTGTGCTCCCTAGCATGGAGCACAACTGCTTAGAAATCGTAGGTGGTGCAATGTTCATAATGACCGCAACTTTGGATGGGTATACTAGTATTCCCTCCTGGCATATTATGCGACCTAACAAATTTCCATGTGGCACACAAAAGATACACCTTCTGAGGTTCAACAATATTTGCAATTCTCTACATATGTCAAAGATCGTATGTAGTAGTTCTACATGTTCCTTGAGTAGGCGATATATTGTCCAATCATTAGTATAAAATTCTATGAACTTGTGAATAAATTCTCATAAATTTGCTATTACAATCTTGGAGTAACATGCAGGGGCGTTCTTTAGGCTGAATGGCATCACATTGTGGGAAAATAACCCCTATTCTATTATGAATGTAGTCTTCCTTTTGTCCTCTTCAACAATCCTTACTTGGTGATACCCTGAAAATCCATCTGTAAATGAGTATGACTCTTTCCCCGCAACCTGTTATAGCACCTCATTAGTAAAAGGTGTTGGGAAAGGGTCATGCACATAGGTAGAGTTAAGTCTTATGTAGTCTACATAGACACTAATGTCATCTATACATTTCTTGCTTTGAATGACTATTGGGCTAACCCATTCTGCCTCTTACACTGCAAAAATAAGTCCAGCTTCCAATATTTTTTCTATTTACCTCTTAACCTTATATTTCACCATGGGGTTAATGCGGCATGGTCTATGCCTAAATTTTTTTGATCCTGGTTTCAATTCAATTTTCATCTCTCCCATAACTCCTTTGATCCCTTTTAAATATGAAAATGTCTTTGGGAACAAATCCTCATATTCTCGCAACAAACTCTGTATTTCTTGACTCGTTTTCTCATCCCAGTAATCTCCCACCATAGCTATCTTGGGTTGCTATGTGGTCCCTATATTGACTTTGCACAACTTCAATGGGTGATTATAAGAACCATCAATCTTACTAGGTATGATATTCTGGATTTCTCTATTCCCTTATATTTCTTTAATGTCTAAGTTTCTCAATTATTCTAGATCATCTAGGCTTTCCAAATCCTTCTCAATCTTATAACATTATATAGGTCTCTTGTCTAGATTTAGGTGAAGATTAGTCTGAAATTCTTAGCTATGATTTGAACATACCACTAGGTATGATTTCTGATTACTTTTGTCTGTAAAAATAAATTCGTTAATTCTTTGTAGGACTACTTCAAGCTCAGGGTACTTACTTGTAAATGAGAAGTCCTTGAAAAAGTGATCTACCAATGTTTGCCAGTCACTAGTCTATATTATGGTTTCTTCCTGCATGAACCAAGCTTTTGGGATTGGACCTAGTGAGTGGGGAAATACTTTAACCCATAAGCGATAGGGTATTTCCACAACTTGCCACTGTGTCACACACCCTTCAATATGTTCTTTAGGATCAGACTCTCCATTGAAACGTTGTGCAACTCAGATGTTTGTCTACATCTATGATTCCATCTATACCTTATCCTAAAATCTATATTTTATACCTTGCTTCACATTGTCCCAATTCTTGAGTAAGTCTTTGTGATTGCCCCACCATCTCGCAGGGGTGTCCTAGAGGGATAAATCCAATACTAATATCCTTTGATCCTCCAGTACCTTTTCTTCCATGCTGAGCAGAAAACTATCAAGTCCTGAGGTACCATCATATACTGGGTGTTCTCTGGCCTCGGTTCCAACCCATATAGTTTCTCTGACAATTCTACATATCCTTGAGAATATTTAGTACGAGCCTTTCTTCCAACTATCAAATGTTGGTTTTGAATCCTCGTCTAATGACTATATACTCCTCCAACTTACTGATCCATCAGCAGTAGGATTTCTGTAATCTTCTCTTGTTCCTGTTGTTATAGTGTACAACTGGTCCAAGTCTTCTCCCTTCATATTGTTGTCCATTGGCTCCATATATTTAGGGTCTACATATGGATCCAAGGGTTGAAATACCTTGATTCCATCTACCTCAAATGACATAGTGTCTTTCTTTAGGTCAGTCACTACATAGTTTTCATAGGCACAATCAATACCAAGTAGGGTAGGATAAGGGTCCTTATCCCCCATGATCTCAATCACCTCAAAATCAGCTACAGTCTTCACTCCTGCAACATCTATTTCCACATTCTCTAGTGTTGCTATTGGGAAAATATGATATTGGCTGTCCATTCTTAGCTGGATTAGGGAATATGTCAAATGGGGTTTTCCTAAGGCTTCCCAGGTCTTCTTAGGAAGTACGTTAACATCAGAACCTAGATCTAACATAACATCCTTAATCTCAAATTTATCTAGTTGGGCTACTGGTCTAAATTATTTTCCAATTTGTACTTTCCTTCTCTGCACTCTCTGAGTAATCTTCTTAGGAATATTAGTCCTTATTCTTGTTTCGGTAGGTTCTTCATTTCCTAGAACTAGGTAAAGTGAATTGCGTAACTTTTCTGTTAGCTGGTCATTCCCAAGAATATCATAAAATAACTAAAACCAAAGGTCGGCTACATTTTGTGGTTGCTCAAGTTGTCTCAGAGTGACTATAGGTTTTCCGGGTGCAGGGGGTGAAACAAAGAATTGCACAATCTTAGGGTAAATAATAGGTTGAGGGGGTTTCTCTTGCATCTTCGGGCTAGGGATATTTTGAAATAATTCTATGGCATTTTTAAATAACAACTTATGTTTCAGAGGATCATACATGTCTTCCTTAGGTGTTTCCTTCTAGATTTGAGGTAAATTATCATCATCAACTCTAGTATTTGTGCCTCCTCGAGTGACAATATTAAGGTTGGAATATTTTCCTCTAATAAATATTTTGATTTTTGAACTAATGAGGTTAGTTCCTCATTGACATACCTGATCTTCCCATTTTTCAATTAGTTCAGGGCAGTCTTCAGTTGTGTTCCCATTGGTTCTGCAGTGAGAGCACCACGGTCACCTCGGATGAGGAAAGTCTCTAGCCATGTGGCCTTTCTCATTAAAGTTGTAAAGATTGTTTGATCCTCTTCCATTAGTTCTTCCTCCTCTAAAGTCTCCTCTGGCTCCACCTCCTCGGCCTCTTCTCGGTCCCTAAGGGGTTTCATTCACCCTAAATGTTGTTTGATCCAACCTGTCTGGAATTGCATCCAACACTCTGCACTGATTGGTAGTATGTGTGGTAGATGTGAAAAAATCACAGTATACAGAATTTGGTATTATTGAATACTTTTTCATAATGGGACACTGTCTCATCCCATGCCCATGGATTCGACAAATCTCACAATACTCAAGTGTTTATGCTACTTGGATCCTTGGAAAAGCACGATATGGGGTTGGGTTATGGAATGGTAAATTCATAGATACTTCCGCAACGCCTCCCGTGGGTCCTGGTGAGGGTCCCATCAAATTATGAGGAAGTCCCATTACCCTCATTTATTGAAATTCATTTACCATATTCCCTTCTATGTAACATCCTATACACTAGACTTGTGGTCGTCCTAGTCTAGGTATCATCAATTCTTGAATCTTTTTTGTAAGTGTTGATATTTTTCCTTGTAGTTGCTCCAGATTTTCATATGTTGGGGGTCTAGTCAATCACAGTCTCCCAGGATATCATGCCATGGCTTCAATCTTCATTGATTGTTTCAAGGAATATGTCAAAGTGGCTATCTGTTGTTGCGTTAACGGAATCCATGTCAGAGGTAGAAATCCTTGAATATGTCATTCCCTTTGGTGTTCTTCATGGATTGGATGTACTAACCTCCCTATATCATATTTAAACTTTTGGTTTTATTCCCAGGATGATTCACCTTCCCTTTGTTGAATCCCGTGCAACTTAGACAGAGCATGTTGTTCTCACTAAGGTAGCTTAAACTCCACTATGAACCTTTTTCGTACCTGGGAAAGTGTGAATGCTTGACCTTGCATTTCTAGCACTCCTGGCTCAATAACCTTCATGTACCATTTGAGATCAAGACCTCTCAAGGTAGTTTTAAACTCAACCAACTTATTCACATCTGGAGTCCCTATGGACCTCCAGATTGCTTCACACAAGAACCATTGTTGTTCAACATCTTCATCTCCCTTACCCTAGAATTCTGGGTATCAGGAAATTGAACCTCCCATGTGACCAGCCATTGTTGATCTTGCTGCTCCTATCAAAATTAAACCTAATGGTATTTCTTGGGACCTACAAGGGGATCCCAATATCCTCCTTGTACGTGCACTTCCCGGTTGTGAATGACTAACTAATTGTACCAGAACAACATTAACATAAGAGGGTAGTATTGTATTTATCACTTGTTATTGGATTAATCGGTAAGTGTGGACATAAAATGATCTCCCTAGATCCACCTAGATGTAGAACAAAACAAGATAGGACATGACGCTTTTCCTAAGCTTTAATCATTGAATTTACTATCAAACAATATATGAGCGACATACCTTTGAATATCACTTCCTTGTATCTTTATTGTCCTTGATCCGCTCCAGTACTCTTGTGATATTGGATCTGAAATGAAACACAAACCAACCAAAGTGAAAGAAACAATAGTATATTCAATGAAAACTTATACATGTGATCAAGGAGTCATGGTAATAAAATGAGAATGATTTTATGGGAAAGAAACATGTCATTGTATTATATTTAGTAAAAGTGGAAGATACAACCAAACAACCTTGATGTTGTAAGGTTACCTTTTAGTGGCCCTTTTCTCCAACACACACACTTTCTCCAAACTTGCATGAAGAGGATCCACAATAACTTGATGAATAAATGAATACCTCAAGAATCAATTGAAGTAGAATCCCTCACACAATTCTCAGCCTATTCTTTCATTAATTCCTTGCTTACTTGTTTGCTTAACCTTTTCCATGAGAAACCCATTCTTATATTGGAGAAAGAGATGTGGTTAAAGAGATTAGGATGATCCCACCAAATCAGATAAGTGATTAGGATCCCAACCATATGGATTCCACCTCATATTCTATAAGATTCCCTTCTAGAACCTTCATGAACTTCGACCTTTTCTTAGTCTTTCAACACCATCACACCCTGGCTATATGAAAGCCTCCAGAAACACCAAAAACCATTTTTAGGACAAACTGTAGTGATCGGGAATCGCCGCACTGTATCTTATGCTTAACCTGTGATGACCATCCTAAAAAAGGTTTTGTAGAAGAGAAAACCCATCGCTTTTCTCGTGAAGAAAGTTTATTTTGGGAACCTAAAAACATGTTGTAGAAACACCACTAGGATGAATAAAATAATGTGTAACACTTGTATAGAAGACACTTGGGGTATGGGTGATTTGGGACTGGCTCCACTGGATTTGGGGTGGTTTTCTTTGACCTCAGGAGTCTTGTTCACTTCCTCTAGAGAAGTCTCTTCAGCTAGATTCATGATATTTCATGTCATCGAGGATGAATATTCTCTTTCCTATTCAACATCTATGTCGACTTCCTTCTCTCTTAATTCTACACCTTCTCCTTCTTGTCCACCCTCTTGGGAACTTCTTTCTCTCTGTGCTTCTCTCTCACTTAATCTTTGACTGGCCAATATTTATTGTCTTCTCATCTTCTGCAACTCTTTCGTCTATCTTTCCTCTACTTCTCCTGGTTCGACTTCTTTCCACAAATTCTGGGGCAGTCTCACTTCTTTATTTATCTTGCCATGCCACCACTTCTCAACTATGGTGAATCTCTTTAGGGATCGCTATTCTATTGAGTTCATTTCTTTTATGTTTCCCCCATTTATCAAAGAATCCTCTCCCCCACTCTCAGGCCATGAATCCACCCCAAACTTTCCCTACCCCAAGAGAAGGTGTTTACACTACCATATCAATCGAGGACATAGTCAAAATCCCCTCTTCCATCAAGAAAACCATAATCCACAAGGGGATTTCTCTCAAAAGTATTCCCTTGTGCCTTTCTTGAAATACTCTTATTCTCGTGAAAAGTAATGGTGATTCCCAGCTGCAAACTCAATAATGTATCCTTCTAATGTGGTATTGACCCAAAAATCAATCGCTCGCATGACGAGACAATCCAGCCGATGAAGTTTTGCAATATTTTTTGTGTCCCAAGTATAGGTCCTCTTGACTCATTCTTGGAACTCTGGAGCTTCTTGGAGCCTATTTATCCAGTGGAAAATTTCTTTGAAGAACTTAACCCAAAATATCTCGTACCGGTCACTCAATCTTTCTGAGTAAAAGAATGCCTCATGAGTATCTTTCATAGATTTTATTCTCATCCTTGCTTATTTCCAAATGAAGGCATCACAATTTCTCTCCCACCATAGGTGAATATTATATCTATGAATCTACATAATCATCCTCCCTACAAATTCCCTCTTAATGCAGGTCCCAACAACAGAACCATTTTGTTGGCACAAGATTGATTAGACCAGGTTCCTTCCGAGGTTACCAACAAAAGGTCCTGTGTATTCTAGAGCATTGGAAATTTCATCTCCTATGAAGAGAATAAGTCTCACCCAAAGCACAAAAAAGATAGAAGGATAGGGAAGGGAAAGGAGAATACTGAGGTGGGTTCACATAACCTTCAACATTCATCATGATCTTGTGCAAGACAACTAACTACAAAATAGATCTGAACTCATACATGAAAGAACTAAAGCTACTTAGGTTGCGAAAAGAATTCATACATAGAAACATCATATGAAACTTATGAAGCATAAATAAGTACTGTAAAGATACAACGCAAAAGCATAAACATAGAATGATGCAACATATTTCAAAATTTTGGATCCTTATTTATATCTTATCTTTAGATCTTTATCAGATACAAATTTAGAGATAGTGTAATATACCAGATATAAAATGTATGCAGAACATAAATAAAGTGTTATAAATGGCAGAATAACAACAATATAACCATAACATTCACCACAATAGCACTAAAATGACAAGAGAATAATAACAAAAATAACACTTTGAAGTTGAAAGCAATGTTCATGGGCCTCTTTGAGGGGGCAACCTCTAGTTGAGTAGAGCTCTATTATAATAATATCCAAGATAGGGTTCTCATGCCCTCGACTCCTATTTATACTAAAAATAAGCATCTAGAGGAAGATCCTTCTAGAAGCGGAAGCTTCTATTAGGTCTTCTTACATCCGCTTTATTCTATTTTATTGAAAGGCCTTATTAATATTGACCTTTATTACATCTGAATATATTGTTCTTCCTATGTGCAGGTTAGAAACCTAACAGATACAAAGTGATGCTTTGTTAGAGACTCCCATCTTTGGACCCATGTCACAAAGATCTGGTTTCCCAAAAAAGTATATAGATTACATTTACAGGACTCAAAACCCGACCTAGTAATACTAACAACAACAAGGGGAGAACCTTTTCAATTATGACAACAAAATTTACAATCATCCCAAAAAGAAGGGGAGAACCATTTTACAATCATCAGTGAAACCCTTTACAATCGTATTCATCCTATATATATAAGTTGAGTAGTGTATTATGGCTTTGAGCTCGCATGCTTTCTTGTTCTGTTGCAATTGCTCTTGCCTTGTTGGCGTTGCGTTGTCCTTTTCGCAACTGATTTCTTTTACTTTTCTTTGCTCTATTTTCCAACTTCTTTTGTAGCTTGCACAACTCGTACTTGACCAAAACTGGGACCGTAGTCCTTATTGTGCAACTTCTCATCAAAAAACGAAGGGCCCAACAATCGACAACCCCCTATAGGAGATTCACCTTGATTTGTAGTTATTCCTCTATAAGCATAAATAGGTATTTGAAACACCCCAGGGTTTATCACCTTAAAAAGGGGATCATGACCATGTTATTCCCCTAATTCATAGTAGTCTACCACCCATTTTTCATTCTTATAGGAACCTTTTTACACAAAAGAATGAAAAGAAAATATCATTTGAGAATTTTTATAGGATATACTCATATGTCACAATACTATCCCATACTCATTACTAGTGGCATGGTATTAAAGAAGGAAGCAAAATGGTGCATGTTTCTTGTTTTTTGGGCTCTCAATAAGATAACCATCAAAGAGATCTTCCCATCGTAGATATTGATGATCTCCTAAAATAACTTCATGGAGCCAGGTTTTTCACTAAACTTGAAATTCATTTTGAATACTAGCAAATAAGGATGAAAGAGTTGCAGATACCTTAGATATCCTTCCACACACATGACAATCATTATGATTTTTAAGTGATTCCCTTTGGCCTTTGTAATTATCCATTAATCTTAAAAATCCTAATGAATAAAAAATGTCAACCCTTTCTACATAGTTTTTTGTTGGTATTATTTGATGATATCTTGATCTACATCAAAACCTAGGATTTTTGCACAAAGAATGTCAATAGATCGTTGAAACTCCTAAAATAGTACCAACTATTCCTTAAACACTCCAAATTCTCTTTTGGGCCTTCAGAGGTTGAATACTTGGGTCACATTGTCAATTATAATGGAGTATGAGTACATCCCAAGGAATTTCTTACTATGCAGTATTGGTCCCACTTGAATATTTTGAATAGACTACGAGGGTTCTTAGGACTTACCAGTCAATATAGGAAGTTTGTAAGAAATTATGGAAACATTGTTTGTCCATTAACATCATTTCTCAAAGGATTACACGTGAACTACTCCAATATTAGCAATGCCATATTTCACTAGGAATTTTGTCCTAGAATGTGATTCCTTAGACAGAGGACTTGGAGCAGTGTTGATGAAAGAATGGTTCCCCTTGGCATTGACCAATAAGTAGTTTTCTAACTAAAATTTGGGTAAATGCACATATGATAAATATGTAATGTCCATCCTTCATGCAACAAAAAACCTAACTCCCTTATCTCATAGGGAAGCATTTCTAAATCAATATCGACCAACATAGTTTGAAGTATTTTCTAAAACAAAGGTTGTCATCACTAGAGAAACATCAGTGGATCACAAATATTTTGGTTTATGATTGTGAGATTATATATATGAAGAATAAACAAAATGTGGTGGATGATGCTTTATCTAGATAATTTAATGAGGATGGATCCTTTTTTTGTTTCCTTATCTTCACCCATTCCAGGTTGGCTCAAGGAATACCATTGAGAATGGCTAGAAAATCATATTATTGTTAAACTCATCTAAAGGCTTCAAAAATATACCAACTTTCTCAAAGGGTATACATGTTATAAATATACATTGATGTATAAAGGGAACATTGCTCTAGTAAAGAATTATCCCTTAAAATAAAGGTTCTTATATGAATTACATCCATCACCTACAATGGATAACTCTATATTTCATAATACCTATGAAACAATTGAGCACTCATTACTTTTGGAAAGTGTTGGGGCTTAGAAATGTCCTATTTTCATCCACCTTTCCCTTCATCATTATCCACATTTCATTGCCCCATTAACCCTTCACGATATCATTTCCATAAATATACTTGGGTTTCACCTTATTATTTTCCACTTTATTCATTTTAGTATTAAAGGGAATTTGTGATTAAATGTTAGAAAATTGACATGTTTTCATACATATCTCAAAAATGTGTGATCTTTGTAATGTGTAGGAATATGTGAAGGATTAATTCAAAAGGACTTATCAAATACTTCCTCCACCATTTCAAGATTTGAGGAGATAATTCAAGGAGAAGATCATGGAGATTTGGTTAGAATATCTTATCCAAGATATATGAGAGATATGTGTGAGGATTTGAATGGATTATATTTTGTAATAATGGGAAATAGGTTGAGAGAAAAGTGGATTTGTAATTATGAGATGGTTATCTTATCTTCAAGGCTCTCATGTATAAAAGAGAGTGCTCTCTCTTCATGAGGATTCAATTAAATTAGAGTATGGAATTAGAGTAGTCAATAATGGTAGTCATTAGGATTTGAAAGAGAAAGGGATTTTTATCTTTGATTCATGGATTTGGTTTCCATGCTTTCATTATTTTGTTATGAATATTGATTTGATTATTGCAATGTAATATTTCTTCATTAGCGTGAGCTCACATATGTTGTTGTGTCATTCAAATATTCACATGTTGTATTCCTTCATGTAGTTATCCATTTCTAGATTAATTCCATTTACACAATTTCCCATTCTTAGAGTAATTTCATTTACGCAACTAGATTAATTCAATTCCAAGTTGTGTGTTTCAATTTTTTGCATTAGATTAATGATTCAATTTCAGTCGTGTGTTAGATTAATGATTCAATTTCAGTTGTAGTTTAAACATTATATTAGATTAGTCCCGCTTCAATCTTGCATATACTTTGCATGTGCTTCGTCAGTTTACTAACCCCGGGTTGAAAAATTAAATAGTTGGTCAAGTACTACAACTCAATTAATACAACATTATTTTGGCCCAATATAACGATTGTCGTTCCCTTGTCACAACTGTTGTTCCTTTTGCAAGTAGTGTTGTTCATTTGAATGAAACAATTTTTGTTCCTTTTGTTACGACTATTGTCCCTTTGCAGGGGTTGCATCTCTAGAGGATAGGTATTGAAACAGAAGGTAAGAACCTAAGTAGGCGACAATTAAAATGCTTGTGCTAGCGCCTACCTTTGGATGATGCATAGAGGTTATATTTTAGGACATCTTTAGAGCCCAACAGAAGGCATGAAAAAAAAATCTAGGATTTTGTAGCAACCCATGATACTTTTCAATGAAACAATGGTGATTCAATGAAGACACTACAGGAATTGCAAACACTAACAATTCCAACAAATATATGTACTAACATATATATGGATTTTATAGTGGGGATCCCAAGAGTAGGTAAAAAATCAATGATCATGGTCATAGTTGACCATCTCTCAAAATATGTTCATTTTTATGCCTTAACACACTTGTTTACCCCCTCCTTAGTTTCCAAAGTCTTCATGGATTCATTTCTTAAGTTACATGGCACACTCACTTTCATTGTCGATCCAACATTCATTGGAAAATTTTGGAAATAGATATTTAAAATTCAAGGTGCCCAATTGAACATGAGAACTGCATGTCATCCCTAAACAAATGGTCAAATTTAAGTGGTTAACAAGTTCTCATAAAATTGTTTGTGATGCTTCACTTATGAAAACCACACCAATGGGCACAATGTATTCCCCTTGCATAATGGTGGTAAAATACCATATATCATGGAGCTACCGGAATGACACCATATGAAGCTAGCTATGGCCAAAAACCTTTGTCAGTGACTTCCTATTTACTAGGAACCTCCATGGTTCAATCAATGAATAATTCTCTTAACACCAACGAATCTATTATCCACACACTTAAAGAAAATTTGGTTATGGATCAAAATATAATGAAACAACAAGTAGACCAACATCCCTCAAAACAATCCTTTGCAAAAGTGGATTAGGTGTTTCTTCACCTTCAACCCCATAAACTAACATCACTCAAAGATAAAATACCCTAGAAATTGGCACCAAAGTTCTATGGATCCCATAAGATCATTTGGTGCATTGGAAAAGTGACATACATGCTATCTCTTCTATTTCACTCCAACATTCATCCAATCTTTCATATGTCTTGTCAAAAGAAAGTTGTGGGATTGAAGTGTAGGATGCAAACTAGATAACCAAAAATTGATGAGGAAGGCTCCATTTGTCTCCATATCAAATTAGTATTGGATACTAGAAAGTAAATTGCACCAACACATGGTCCAAGAATTACTAATATAGTGGAAATATATGTATCCCTATGATGCAACATGGGAACCAATACAAATTCTACAACAATTTCCTCATCTCCAACTTTGACAATATTTCTTCTTTTGAAGGGGGTAGGCATTTTAAGGTCCTACACTAACCTCCCTACATTATGATATGTAAAATTTATTCAATTGATGTATGGTGCCATACCCTTCGAATAAGGCCCATTATATAGTAGTGGATATTTATTTAATGTAAAAGGGTCCAATTTGTAGGGCCCACTCAGAAATTGGTGCTCATTAATTGTGGGAGCATAATTATGTCGGGTTTTTCTATTGAGAATATCCTTAAAGAGAATAAGAAGATATGGAATTCTTTTTCAAGCATTATTTTATTTGAAGCTTTACATAGTGAAATTTCACTTCACCTTAAGAGGCAAGTGAACACTGTTTTCTTCCTTTTATTTTTCATAATACAAGACTATGTTTCACATATTTCATCTTATTTTTCTCTGGAATATGGTTTTATACAATTATATTATCCATATACCTATTTTGTGTTCCTTTTCTAAGGGTTAATTAAATATACAATTTTGATTTGCAATAAAAAAATAACTTGTAGGGAATCATGTTATCTCTCTAACGATATTTAAAAACAATACCAATGTTTGAGAGTATTTCTAGATAAGGACTGTGTACTTGGTTTTGAAATGCCCAATGTTTCAAGTGGACACTCCACAAATCATCAAGGACAACAAAAATCTCAAATATTGGATGTTTCAAAACCAAGTACACAATGCTTATCCATAAATACTGAAAACATTATGTCTAACTGTGAAAACTTACATTTTCAGAATACCAATGTCATTTGATGTGTCAAATTTTCATGTAATAATAGGTTTGTCCTTGTAAATTTTTGGAAAATTTCACAAATGAATTTTTTTCCCAAAAACTAATTCAAGGTTTCACATATGATTTTAAAAAAATCATAAAAGCACGATTTACATAGAACATAATGTGTGTGTGTGTGTGTGTGTGTGTGTGTGTGTGTGTGTGTGTGTGTGTTTATGACTAGTTAATATTTAAATCATAATTTATACACCTTTTTGTTCCCAACAAACTTTTTTCTTCTATCTATGTAAAACCAAAAATAAAAATACCATATTGAAGAATACACATCCAAAATATGTTTTCTGATTTTTTATTTGTGTAATTCTTAAGATAGTTATGTTTCTTTGGGGGCCTTGAATACTAAGGAGAAAGAAAAATTGTGTATGTTTTACAAAAAATAATTTAAAAGTATCATATTAAATCAAAAGTAAGAAAATTATATGGTAGAGGATTGAATGATGAATATATGAGCACCAATTTCACCACCTTCCATGGAAGGGATGAAGGGATTTCACCTAGTAGAAGTTGTAGCTCCATGTAAACTTGCAATAATATGGAATGATTTTCAAATTTTAAGCCCTTGATTAAGGTTTAGACCTCAATAAAGGGCTTTTAGAATCCCTTGATTGAGTTCCTTCTTAAATTAAACCATTGGTTATGGTTTTACACTATTGAGTGATGTCTTAACCTTAATTAAGAGCTTAAAACCTCAATTGAGATTATTCATCAATTGAGGGTCTACAAAGAGAATTTATACTTTCCCCACGTGGTAAACATTATGACCCAGATTCATGGATATACCTATTTATATTTTTTGTTCTTTGGGTGTTTAAGAACCAAGTATTGTTCTTATAATAAATTCCCAACAAGCATAGAATAATTTGGTCTCTTTCTACCCACACTAAAGAGCACTAGATGGAAGAATACCCCCAAGGGAATATTGAGTAGAGAAAGGAAATATTTTATTTGTGTTGTATGCAATAATAGAAGATATTTTCGTGGATGGTTGATTGTTGGATGATATTCTTGGAGTTCTCTATAATGGTAAGAATGACTAATCATGAGAGAAGATAGATTGGCTTTAGAGAGGTAGAAGCATGTAGACTAGTTCCTTCACTTTGGTGGCCTCTTATGTCTACTTGGGGGTGGTATATGCACTAGATACCTATTGATGGGTGGAAATTTGATCTTACAGAAACATTTTCCATGAAAAAGGTTTGTTAAAAGATAATTTCTCCATTGTTGTTTATGAATATTTAAATTAATGTTATTTTATGTTATGAAAATTCATGTATTTTGCATGTTGTATTCATTATTCTTAAACTTGGTCATGGGAATTTGGTTACCATGAAATATGTTAATTTAGGATTAACTACTCATACTAAAATATAATTATCACACATGTGCATGCATTTTATTTAATTCTTGTCCACCCTAGGAGGCTACTTGTGTCATGGGGATATGACCTCTGAGGGATAAAATTTGAAAGTTTGTATTATGGACACTTGTGCCAAGGATGAGAGTGCTAGGTAGGGTTTCCACATTCAATATTGTTTTGTCTCAATAACATGCCATTTTCTCTCTCTCGTATTCTTTAGCCTAAGAACAGAGACATGAAAGAATGGTATTATTGTTGGAAGGAAAATAACATTGATGACAGTGATTTTCCAACCCGAGGAAGGGTAATGCAATTTCCCAATTTAACCCCTAAATTCTAATGTAATAAATAAGGTGTTATTTATGTGATTGGAATAAATTCATGTGGGTTGATATGTGTTGTATGTATAGGCTGACCCAGGTTCTTCCTTAGTTTCTCCAACAAAACCCTAGAAACCATCGAACCCTCTTGTAAAACAGAGGGGAACATTATGCACAGAGTGCACAACATAGTCTCACCCGAGATGGCTTATGGGTGATTGCATGACCCAAGTGTCTACAAGCATGGAAGGGGCTGGAGATGTTATACTTCTTCTACTTCTACTTTAACATGAATCATATTATCTAGATATAACAATTATTTCATTCTGCGTTATCAGTATTGCGTTCTACAAAATACTATTCTAACCATTCATCATTCATTCATAGTTGTAGAAAAAACAAAAACATCATGCAACACATCACAACACATTATTTTACCATGGTTCACCCCCATGAGGATACGTCCACAAAGATCTTCTACTTATTTTATTATTCTTCATCAAAACGTCGACATTGCACATGTTACATCAAAAGGTTCATTTAGAATGCACATAAATATAGTGGTGTGAGGCGGACCAGTGTTGCACCAAGCTACAAAGCTTGTGAGTTGACCCTAAATTATACTTCATGACGCTCTAGACCAACCTCATTTAATCTCTACAACTCCAACAAAATTATTAATGTGACTTAAAACTCAAAGAGATTGCTCAAGATTCGTAAGTTCAAAATCCAACAACACCAAAAACCATCTAGCTACCTCATGCATCCTATATTTATATTAAAAAATGGGTAAAACCCTTACATCATGACTCAAAATATTAAGTTTAAGTGGACTCAAATTTTCCACATTCTAACCACCTTTTGTTTTGTTGGTATTTGATCCAACCAGTCCTTACTTGAATCTTTGTTGATCTTCCTTAATTCTTGGTGCACTGCTTCCTTTTCCTTTTGTCGTGCTACTTTTCCTTCTTTTCCTAGTGCACATTGATTCCTTTGGTCCATTCTTGAACTATTAGCCTTGTTTACTACGTTGAACCCAAAAATGGCATGCTCCAATAGGCCCCCAACACTTACCCATGGCTCATCCCAAGCCACTCACGAAGTGTGTTCCTCCTGCACTGATTTCTCTAATGTATGGAACGTCTTTGAGAGTGCATCTATGTTTTTCTTCTCTTGTGCACTTTTCTCTATCAGGGTCTCCACCACCAACATTGTGACATTATCCTTCAACACTTCTAAAATATCTAAGTGCATATTTTACAAAATTCCTTTTTCTATATCCATCTCTTCTATCATCTTTTCATATTTCTCCTAGAGTTGCGCAAATTGAGCCTATCATGATTTCTTTTCTTGTTGTTTGGCCCTTAACTATGCCTGCAAGTTTTTCATCTCCTGTGCGATTTTGAGCCTGTCTGAAATAATACTTATCTTTTGTCTCTTCTTCAAATCATGGGCTGTGGAATTCAACTTCTCTTCCCTATGATCCAACTACTAGATCCCTTTGTCGTCTTCTAGGTTCATCCAAATCTGCACAGTCTTTTCATAGAGCTCTTCTACTTCTTTCACTTCAAACACAATGATATATATGTGCTTGATTTCCTATTGCTCCCTCTCTGATCTGAATTCTAGAGATGTGGATGGTGTTAGCTTCTCCACTAATTCTGTTATCTCATGTTTATACCCTTCCATCGTCTGTGTTATTCTTTTTATATTTTCTTCCATGTTCATCTCTCCTGCTAGTGCATTCTCTGAAATTGTTTGGAATAATTCCTCATGTCTTTTCTCTAGTTTGTATGTGCATTGTTTTTCCTCCTCATGTTCTATCTGCACTTCTTTAAGAATTGCCTCCAACACCTCCTTCTCTTCCTTGTCTTTCTCCAAGTTTGTTGCATCTTTCCTCTCCCTTGATTGTACTTCCTACGCGACACTGACCTGTAACTTATATAGCGATTTTGTGGGTACCTTGGCCAATACCAATTCCATTTGTTCTACATCCTTGACTTATTTATGCACCATGTATTCCTCTATTTTCAACATGTCCTTAGTAATGCTAAATTTTTCAAATGCCAATGTCATTATATGTATTATTTCCTCATTACTCTACGTTGGCATGTCCTATTCTTGCGCTATTTGTTGTTGTTGTGTATATCCTTTGTGTTGCACATTGGTAATTTCTATCTTCTCCAAGACCTGTTTGACTTATTTTAGTTCTTGCATGATCTCCTCTCTTTGTTTTTCTGCATCTTCATATGCTTTTGTGGCGCAGTCCTATACTCTTTTCATGACTAATTATGTATCATATTTTGTTATTTTATACTGGGGGACCTCCTTATGATCCTTCATTTTATTCCACACTCCACCTAACTGTGAGATAGTTCTCATGAGTAACCTTAAATTTGTTTCCTCTATTGTGATTGGGGTATTTGTGTCCGGTATATCCCCTCCTTCTTGTCCCTCCTGCACAGGGATGCTATCTTCTCTATGTGTCTCTCCATTAGTGGAATTTGTGTGGTCCTTATTTTATGTGACAGGCTTGGGGATATCCTTTTTCTGACTAAGTGCTCTTGTTGTTGTGCCCCCCCTTGTTTGCTTCATGCACCTTGTTGTTTCTCTTGTCTTCGCTACTGGGGTACTCTTCTTTTGTGAGGGGCCCACATCTGATGGTTTCTTGTCTTTTATTGGCTCCACTGGAACCTTCCATTCCTCCTTCCAGTCTTTCATTTCCCATTGAAATTTCTCTAAAGTGATGCAGTATCTCATCTACAAACACTCCCTCTTTGGATCCACATAGTGTGCCTTGATTCTTTGAAGTTGGCTATCTTCTTGTATTCCTCCACCACCTCTGGTGGGATCCTCCAAGTTTCGACCACCTTTTCCTATATTTCTTCAATATATTCCATAAATATTATGGAGTATGTCTCTCTTTCCCTTGAGATAGATGTGTGCCACAATGTTTCGTATTGTTTTACAATGGATTTTCAATTCTCTAACAGAACTTGTTGTATTTGGGGTGTTTTCATCCCTCTAATGCAATAAGAATTATCAACCATGAGTAATGGAAATTTGTCCCTAAATCTTGGGCATCTTTTCAATCATCTAAGAACATGTTTAATAGGTATGGGCTCCAACTTAGTAGAGTCCACTTCGTGCACTGCATGGTTGATGCTATCACTCATGTTGGTGCCTCTTCCTTGCGACACTTCCTTATAAATTTACATGCCATAAATTTGGTTGCTAACCTTGTCGTGGGTTCACTAATTATGTTTATAATGATCCCCCTAGATCCTCTCTCTGTTCTATAGGTTTTCTTCATTTCCTCTACCAAGGATTTCTCCTTGGTCTTATCATCCATATAATGCACACGTTTCTCACCATATATGGGAATACCTTTTGTTTTTGCAATTAAATCGACATCGATTAAGACTGGCCCATCCAACCATATAATTCCTCCATACACTACTGCTAGTAATTGTTTGGCATAGTTATTTACGTCCTTACCCATTCGAAAATGCGGGATCTCTAGCAAGTTCATTATTCGTGTGTTATATAAACATTGTATCCATTGTTTGGGTTCTAGTGTTGGTACTCCTATCGCATTGGCCCATTTTCTCTCCAAGTGTTCTTGCGGCTCAAATTCTGAAAATTTGTCTCTATATTTTACATCATGGTCTACATAGTGCAGTTTATCTATGAATCCTAGAAAATATAGTAAAACCTTCACTTCTGTTGGTATGTATGGGAACACAAGGATTACCTATGACTACTTGTGTGGTGACCTATAGCCAGTTTGTTTCCCTTTCCCGTTTGCTAGCACCCTTGAGGGACTTGCCTCCTGGTGCATTTTCTCTTCCACTTCCTCTTCTGCACCATACTCATGTTTCTTTGTGATATATTTGACTTATATTTTCTCCTACAGTGATTTCTCTGTTCTAGATTGAACGCTCGGCTTGTGGGGCTCAGTTCATTCCTCATTTTCTTCATTTTTTTGTTGGGCTGTGTTCATGTTGGGTTACTACATCAGGTTTTTATCCTCTACTATTTTTTGTGGGTAAATATCCATTTGTTATATCAAAAGGGTTGGATCCTACTCCTCAACCACTATAGGGATCATTGGTTCAATGATTGGGGAAGGAATGGCGTCCACATCCACCACTCCCTCTATTTGTGTAGGGTTTTATATCTATGGTTTTGGTTTTTGTGGTGATATGTTGTTTCTATGGGTTCTCCTTGACATCTAACTAGGTTCTCCAACCTTTGGTGGTTCCATCTTACTCAAATCTATGTGGTTTTTCTTGGAAATTTTGCTGACTATCTCCTAAATCACATGTTTGTTCTTAACTTCTCGCTCCTTAGCTCTATGTTCCCTCGAAATCACAATGTGGCTTATCAAACACAATTCTTGCTTCTATATTGCTATTATAAATGCTCCAAAATTTGTTTGGCACACTTCATTCACTATCATAAATGTTTGTTTTGCACCTTATTTTTTGGTGACTGATTTTTCTTTTGTCAACTATTTCATTTTCTAGTGCACATTATTTTTCTACTATCAAATTTCTCTGGCACATTGGACTTTCCTTATGTGTTAGTTGTCCTACATGCAATATTTTCACTTCGTTTCTATTCTATCGCGTGGTTATGTCATTCCATTTTTTAACTTATATTGTGCACCGTAACTTCTCACTACTTTTCCATCACTTATTTCTCTAACTACTTATTTTTGGCTTTTTCGTGTTTTTCTCGGTTTTCTTCTTTTTCTTCTTTTTATTCTTTTAACTCCTACTATTTACAATCTGTATAAATCTAAATTCTACACTGCAACTATTGAGGGTTAGTGGGTCGAGTTTCCCTATATAGGTTTAGTCAACTACCATTCACCATTCCTCCAAATTCCTTTCCTTCTAAGTCCTACAGCTGCACAACACCTCCATCTGTGACAAACTTTATCTTATATGGCCCTAGCCAATGCATTCTAAGCTTCCCTGGGTGCTGCAAGTATTTAATGTCATAGAGGAGAACCAGATCTCCTTATTTGAAGTTATTCCTCTCAATATGCATGTCATGCTAAGATTTATCTTTTCCTTTTTTTACTTCTTTATGAAACCAAACTATGATCCTATCATCTTCCAATTCCATTAGTTGAGTTAATATCTCATGTACTATCCCTCTTTTTGTCATCTTTGTGATAGTTGCAATGCTCAGAATTGGTATAAAATACTCCAAGGGAATTACTGCTTCTTGTCCATATACCAATATGAAGGGTGTATGCCTTTTTATCTTCTTACATGTAGCTCTATAATCCCAAAGTATTGTCGGTACCTTCAAATCCCATTCATCCTTGTTTACATTGAAAATCTTGGTCAAGGCATTCTCTAAAATCTTGTTAAATTATTCAACGGTTCCAATAGCTTAAGGGTGATATGGAGTGCTCTTCTGATGATATATCTAAAATTATTCAACCATTGCCTAGATTGTACTATTAATAAAATGACTCCCTTGATTTCTAATCAAAATTATAGGGAATCTAAACCTTGTCACTACATGTTCAAATAGAAAGTGTGCCAGTCTCTGCACTGCAATCCTTCACTGTTGCTACCTCAGCCCATTTGTTCAAGTATTATGTCATTGTAATAATGTATCTTTCCCTTGATCTTATTGTTGGTGGGTTAATTCCTACAAATGCTACTACCCATTTATCAAATACTTGCAAAGTTAGTTGGGGTCTCAATGGAATTTCATCCCTCCTGGATGGATTTCAAACCCCTTGAAAAACATCACAATTTTGATAGTACTTCTTTGTATGCTTATGAATTGTTGGCCACCATAATCCTATGTTCAATATATTTTGCGCAATAGCTTCCCTTGCATAATTTCCTCCATCTATTCCTTCATGCACTTTTGCTAAAATAATGGATCTTTCATTCTCCATCACACATATCCTCTAAATTTTATCTGCTCCAAGCTTGTATAAATGAGCTGCAATCAGTTGACAATTTGCATCTCTTACTACCAATTTCTTCTTCTGCGCAGTATTAAATTCTCTTGGGGCCACTCCTGTCCTCAAAAGCTCACTAATGTCAGAAAAATATTCATCTACAATCTATACTGAAAATAGTTGAGCATCAGGAAAGTTTTCTTCCAAACTTCTTAGTTCTTCTCAATTGGTTATCCTGGACAAATGATCAGGTCTTTCATTCAATCTTCAAGGTTTAACCACAACTTCAAAGTCAAAATCCTGAAATAACACCAAACATTTTCATATTATTCCCCCCAACATTGTCTTATTAACTAAGTATCTAAAAGCATAATGATCTATAAACATCTTAAAAAGTTGGCCTAACAAGTAATGTATGAATTTTTTCAATGTATAAACCATGGATAATCCTTCTCTTTCTATAATATTGTAGTTCTACTTTGAGTCTGACAACTTACTTCTTGAAAAGGCAATAGGGTGACCTATATCACCTTCTCTTAGTTATGTCAATACTACTCCTAGTGTTATTCATGATGCATCTATATGCACATGAAACTCCTTTGACCAATATGGAAACACCAGAATTGCAGAAGTCACCATATTCTCCTTCAAAATGTCCAAAATTTTCTAGCACTCATCATACCACTGATACTTGATGTCCTTCTTCAACAATTTCTCCATCGACATCATAATCTGTGCATATCCCCTTATGAATTTACAGTAATATCTTGTATGACCAAGTGTACTCTTCAACTAGTGTATTGACTTCGGTAGTGGCAAATTAACTATGACAACAATTTTATCAAGATCAACAAAAAGACTATGTTTACACACCACATGCCCTAATAAAATCCCAAAAGGTCCATTGAAAATACATTTCTTAATATTCAATTAAAAATTCCACTGTCTACATCTCTCCAACATCATCCTTAATATTGAAACATGATCGTTCAATAAACTAAAGATTGTCTAATCATCCAAGTAAACTTCTAAAAACTTATGTATGAAATCCTTAAAAGCTTCTACTACTACCCTTGAAAAAATGGTTGGTACATTATTTAGTCCAAATGACATCATTGTATACTAATGTGTGTTAGAAATAATAAATCTGCTCGTTTAACCATAGACAATATAGAAATATTTTCACCCAACCATAGGCCAAAGCCACCTCCGAGCACCTTAACCTTGACAAAGAACAATTATGGAAGAAAAACCTAGGACTAATAGCCAATAAAGGTAGTGTATCACTCTCCATAGTTAGCATACCAAGCAGAAAGTACAAACCATAACCAAGAGAGATTCCAAGACTAAAACCAAAAATACAAGTTGAAGTAGCTGCAACTGCAACTACTCTCCAGACTTGTGCATAACTAAATTTTTTCAGTTGCGAGTTGTGTGTGTCCAAATGAGCTCTGACATCATGTATTTATACTACTCCTCCTTATCTATCTGAGCCGACTTCTCATTCTCAAGGATAAAAACTCAATATTAAATATTTCCTTTAGTTGACTTGTCTTCTAGGGTTATGTCCAATGCTTTAGGGTTTCTTCTTGCTTCCCAAAATATTACATTCTTGTTAGGGTTACATGTGGAGGTTAATACCTCTCGTAGCTACCATAATATCAAAACTCCCTCCTAGCTAGGGATGTATTGAAGGAAATGTTCTTGAGCACAAACATACCATTCAACTAGTAGCATCATCATAGCCATACATGTTATTTCATGATTAAATCACAAGTACCATCATCACTATCAGTATTACCTGATAGCATCAATTGCATCATCTCTTAAATCCATACTCCATCTGAGTAATCAGGGACGATGATGAATAAGTCACTCACTCCATAGAGTGATACAAGATCCATTCTTCTAAGACATACATATGTCTTAGAAAATAACTATTCCAAAAAATGTTGGAAGTCATGCCATGGGATACAAGGACTATTCTTATAATCCAAACATATGTCCTAGAAAAATAAATGTCTTGGACCATTTTTAGTCTAGAGAATTGTTTTCCATCAACACACTGACTATCCATCTAGCTTATAATCATTTTCAACACTACTGATACTCTACATGGAAATCAGAACAATTTCATTCAATAGAACACAACTGTGTCTATCCATGGTAGTACACAACTACTATCCAGTGGTACACAACCACACCAAGTAACACATGACTACTTAATTAGTGACAAATAGTCAAAACCAGTGGAACACATCCACCATAGTAGCATACATCTATTGTCCATAGACATGTAGTCTCCATATCAATCATATCATCTGATATCAACTTGCATAAAACAATATCATGATATAAATTGAGTCATATGGGCCATTATTCCACTCACATCTGTGAGATATGGAAGAGCATATTCCCTCAGAATGTAAAACATCATCCACGAGCTATCTAGACTATTCTTCTCATGTATAGAAGAATAATTGTCCCTGATTTTTTATCCCAAACCATTCACCTAACTGGGCCATTCCTCTAGTACTAGTCATAGTGCAACCTGGAGAGAATGAGTCTGCCCTAGGGAATGTTTGTCCCTGATTGTTGAACCTGGACCATTCACCTAACTGGGCCATTCCTCTGGCACTAATCATATTTCAACCTAGATAGAATAAATATTCCCTAGGGAATGACTATCCTGACCATTTTCTAATGGAAATGAATGTCCTACACCAACCTCCAAAACAAACCATTCTTCGAAAATTATCACAACTGTGAACTTCAAAAGAATGGTTGCTCAGTGAGGTAGACCATTCTACTTGACCACTAATCAAAGTGACTTCCAAGAAGAATGATTGTCCTGTACCATTCCCCCACACTGGACACAAGGGTAATCATTGTATATGGTACATCAACAAACTATCGAACCATTTTCATTATGAAAATGACTATCCGATCTGGACCATTTTTCAAATTGGAAAATTCCTGTCTGTCAGAAATCTCAAACAACTTTCTGAAATGGAAAGGAACTACTCATCCTGGACCATTTTTCAAAATGAAGAATTAATATCCATAAATCAATAAAACATCAGTTCTCCCTCCCAACCTGGGAGTAATCTCTTCCTTTTTCAATAAGAAAGTCATCTCCACGAGGCCCAGCTTGTTTCTTAAGTACGCAAAATTTTTAATCTTGGACAAAGGACTTACCAAAATCTATGCTATCTTCTCATCTGTGGAGATATATTGGAGAACCACTTCTCTTTTTTCTACTTCATCATAGAGAATGTAATGCTTTATCTCAATGCATTTCCGTTTGTCATGGAGCACTGGTTTTCTTTGAAGGATTCATATATATCTGATCATTACAATATATCATGGTCGAATTCAACACTTTTGTTTCCTGCTATGTCATGACATCGTGGAAAGGATCAAACTGAAACATATCAAAATAGCACTTCTTTTGTCATCATAAGATTTTTCCATGGATTAGCAATCCATCATTCCAGATTTCTAAGTAACTATTCTGATACACTATTTCTATCATAGAACGTTTTCACCATTATTCTGTTGTATATGAGATAATCTGCATCGATTTGTTTGAATCCATACAAGGTCTTTTTATATCTTCATACAAGGTTCTGTTTCTGGTATAAGCTTCTTTCTCACTTGCTTTATTGGGAAGAACAATCTTTTACATGTAAATTCCAATCCATGGGTAGTACAAGAGGTATATATGGAGAAAGTTGTTGTCATATTCTTCTCCTTCCTTCTGGAAGAACTTATAAATATTGCAATACTTCCATTCATAAGTATTTTTCACACTGCTATTTATCATAATGTAACACGCCCATGACGGGGCCTAAATATTTTTTTTTTGTTTTTCCTCAATTAGTTGAATCCTCCATCCATGGTCTCTAATCTTGGTCAATGGACCTTCAAAATTCCCGAGCTGAAGAATCTCTTCGGTTCCCTACTGGAATCTATAAGAAATTGATCCTTGGGTCTTTGCGAGAATTCAACCATGCAAACTAGCACTAGGTGCAATCTTTCTCCATGTGACCACCAGCTGTGACCACACGCCTATACAAAAGGTGCTTCACGGCCTCGGACCTCAGTGTTTTTCTATCGTCCAAACCTAATACTCCCAATTTTTGATTTCTCGATCGAAGAAGCCTCTAGGCACTAGCTCCTCCCACTAGGCTAATTCAATTGAGACTTTGGGATATAACATGGGGCCAAACTACTAAGCGCTTTAGGACTTCTTGTTTCACGTCTCCCGAGGGAAGTTCATTTCTCCTCTCTGAGGTCTGATATGCGAACTCCCTCCAAGACCCAATCTACAGTCCACACTCTCCCTTCGATCGACAGCTGCAATCAAATCATGAGTTTGCATCTTGGGTATTTGTATGTGAGCCCATCCTGACTCTTCCAATCCTTGATCTTCCAATAGAGTCAAATCAATGATCAATAGTCTTTTGTGATCCTACAATCCATATCAACTCACGAGTTCATATCTCATGAGTTCTCACGATTATTCCTTTTAATTTCTCAATTTGTGAGTCAGGGAAATGTTGATCTCTCGCCATGTTTCCTATCCTGATCGACGGCTAGGATTGTTGTGGCTCCCATCTCCTTGGCTATTTGCCTCTTGACTTCTTTGAAGGTTCTTCCTCTAAAGTACGTGGATCTCTGCCACATGTCCTCTGAATCTAATGGCTCAGAGTCACCTCACACCTCACCCTTTGTGAAGTTTAGATTACTCTCCCCCAGTTCCTTTGATGTCCGAGTTCTCAAACTCTCAGATCTGCTTCCACCTGTTAGCCCTGATGATGGACGGTTCTGATGATTTTGGAACTTTGGGGCTTGGAAAAGTCCACTCTCCTGTATTCTTTCAAAGGTTTTAACTTTCATGTACCTTTTCTAGATCCAATGGCTATTGGTCCTTGCACTCATATCTGATGGCCCAGATCTGATCTCCTCTTGCACGCTCTTCTAATTGTCTAGACATGAATTTCAATGGCCCAAATCTTTCATAGTGCTTGATCCAGTGACCGCTATTACTCCTCCTCCTAAGATTTCACTTTCTTTCTTGACTTGGAAGATTTCAGATGTTTCAAAGGCCTCAACCTTTGATCTACCTCCTGTGAGCCCTGATATATGGGTCTCGACTTCCTCTTTCCCTCCGAAGCTTATGAACTTGAAACAAGTTCACCACTTGGACCTCATATGTGCTTCAGAGGACTGCTCATCTCTTCTAATGTTGGTTCTTAGGGGATCTTGAGTTCCTACATACTCCTTGCATTAATCTTCTCACGTCAGATCGATGATCCACAAGCTTCCTTGATCCAATAGTCCAGATCACATCGCAACTTTGTGTTTCGAAAGTTTAGTCGTGCCAACGTGTGATTCTCCCAATGTGTAGACTCCAATATTGCCAATTCGACATTCAAGGAGGGTCCCAATAGATCCTTTGATATATGGTCCATATTTCATCGCTACTTCGGGTTTTGGGGGTTTAGTCGCACCAATGAATGATTCTCCTGTCGCATGAAATCCAAACTCACGGACCCAACGGTCAAGGTGGGTCCCTATAGATCCTTAGATCTATGGTCCATATCGCATCACAACTTTGGGTCTCAGATTTCAGAGAATCCATCCCCTTCACGATGATTACTAACATTCATCAAAATTGCAATGACTGAAGGAATCAAGGTGTTAATGTCTGCACTCCTTATTCAAATCTAATGGTCATGACAGACCTTGGATCCTCTCAAACAGATCTCATTTGTTCATATTCCAATCTAAAGGATATTCCCTTCTGATACTTGAATCTCTCTATCCTTCCTAAGCTTCATTAGTTATGAATGACCTAAGATAATTACGCTCTTTCTATCGGACTTAACACTTACAAGAATTTTTGCATACCCCTTGCGCTCATTGATCAATTCTAGAACTTAAGTGGTTATCAGTTTCTGCTTGCCTCATAGAGAGCCCATGCATAATTACACTACCTCTCCCGAGCGTAATAGACTCTATCCTTCAAGGGACTTAGAATGACTAGGAGGGTTGACATGCGTTCATGAAACTGTGTCCAAGGTCAACCGACATATAGTTCGTGATTCTAGCTTAAGCCACCACAGGACGCAAGCATTTATGAGTATGAAACATGTCCTATCCATATGATTTCCTACTTGCATAATTTAACATTCAGGAAGATACAAAGAAGGAAATATAGTATAAATCATTAAGCAAACATAACCATCCCTGCAACATTAATAGTATATCCAACTTTAACTCACAGTACCACTTAAATACACAAGATATGCGATTACTAATGTATTACAGGTGGTAGATAACTAACTGACTATGGGTGTTCGTCCTTCCACCATGTTAGCACCAGGATTTACCTCTAGATTGCATTAGAGGTAACCCCTATAGCTATTAGTTATGTCACAATGAAATTATTTAATGGTGGTCTAATGGATTCAGACTCGGGATATATCGTTTTAACTCAGAAAATTGGGGAGTTGTGCACAGATAAATGGGGTATTGATCTAACTTCAACCGGTGATTTGGTATGTGGTGAATAGCTGGAAGAACATGAGAGAAATGTGAAGGTATGATGTGAACATCCGGTCTTTTATTAGCCTTGGGAAGAAAAGCTTCAGACACAAGATCCTCCCAGATCTGAGAACTTTAAGAAACTGAAAAATGTTGTAGTAACAATGCAATCAAACCTAAATTACAACACAATCACAACAAATCGACTGGATCATCCATGCTTGAGATTCCACTATCAGAGGCCAAAATAAATGGGGAAGAAAATTGATTGTTATTAAATAAGAAGTCTCAACATAATGTACATAAATGGAGAACTAGGAACTTTACCATAACATTACATGTAGGAGATCATCTCTACCATCTACATTAACAAAATATTAGAATGACTCATATATACTCAGAACCAAAATCTCATCAGCAAGTTTGAGTCATCACATTGAAGGAGTTATGTCTACATGCCTCTTGGCAGACTATGCATGCAGCCTCTAGTCAGACATGAACTCTGCCAGACGCAAACTCACTTCAGAACGGGCCTGTGCCTAAGTGGACCAACTAAAGGTCCTTTCCTATATTTTCCATTTATGGTGGAAATGATGTTCAACCACCACAAACT
>ML821875.1:21079-43225 GCA_009831015.1 Picea engelmannii
CACTAAAAAATATGAGGAAGGGAGTGATTTTTCAATATCATTTATGAGCACCAGACTACAAGGTTTTGAATTCAATTATTTGGAAGTTGAGAAACAATCTTATGTCATGGTCAAAGAGATGATCAATTTAATATTTACATTCTGAAGAGCTACACAAAGGTAATCATTCCTCATGTAGTTGTTATATATTTATTTATTCAAAAGGAACTAGTGAAATATGTGGAAATTGAATGATCGCCATCCAAGTGTATGATCTTGAAATCAAACTTGCAACCATAGTTCATAGACAAGAGTTATGCAAACTAGTAGTTGAAGCACATGATCAAGTGGATGTTGATGAAGCTCATTGGAATAATGAAGCATCATTATATGTAAATGATGTCCTCTATATAACTACAAACACATATTCATGTTATCATAATCTGAAATACTATTTGCAACATAAATCTTGTCCCAATTACTTGGGCACAAAGAGAATAAGAATGTAATGAACAAAATCGGCTTAAAACCAGATTATCAATAGAATCCTTTTTAGGAAGAACTATGATGGTGTGTGACTAAGATTACTTGATATGAGCGACACCAAGAAAGTATTGAATGACTTGCATGATGGCCCATTAGATAGAAATTTCTTTAGAGAAACCATCATGAGCAAAGTCCTAAGAGTTGGATATTATTGGCCAATGTTGTTCAAGGATCTATATATAGATGTTAGAAAAAAGTGTCAAATATGCTATACATGGGCACTGGTAAGGAAAAGAAAACAATAATACCTCCACTATCAATTTCCATTGACCAACCATTTGAGTAATAGGGATTGTATGTAATAGGTTAGATTAATCCTCACTCTTCAAAGAAACACAAGTATATACTAACTACCATAGAATACTTTACTAGGTGCACATAAATTGTTCTATTAACAAGCATGAATGATTCAACAATAATTCAATTTCTTGAGTAGCATATCATCACTGAGTTGTGTTCTATGTATAGTAGTATTTGATAATGCATCATATTTTTTATTTATCAATTTAAATGAGTTTTCAACTAGCACATGCACTATCCAATGTATATTAAGTTACCAGTAAATTAGTGTTGGGTATGTCACCTTACTTTCAAATATATGGTAAAGAGGCATTTCTACAATAAAACAACTTCTTGGCTTCTTTGAAACTATCTCAAACATCGACTAGTGAAACTCCTCAGTGATACAAAATCAAATTGACACTTTTGTTGAAGTTGCAGGAGGAGAGAGAAAATCTAACATAAGTTTGTATCTCACCAAAAGATGGTTTGATAAGAATGTTGGATCATGTTTCCATTGATGCCAAATAATTATTGATTGATTGATGTCAAAGGATTGATGTCAAGGAATTGATTGATGCCAAAGGATGATTGATTGATGTTAAAGGTCAAAGGTTAGATGTCAAATGATTGATGTTGATTGATGTCAAATTAACAATGTCTTGTCATAGTATATTGATGAAGTATGTATTGTCCTTGATATGAATGGATAAATAGTGTTAGATGGAATCATATTCATATGATGATTCATAGATGAAGATGGATCAATGAGTTGTCATTGATATATGATGCATAGATGAAGATGGATCGATGTGGTTTCATTGATATATGATGCATAGTTGGATTGATGTAAATATGAATCTTTATTGTCTTATCATGGTTTATAAGGAGTACAAGTGGATGAAATCCAAAGTGTTCCCCTTATGGTGAAATCCATCACGGGAAGACACTTTACGATTGAGTTATCCTAGAATTATGGTTAGAGAACCCATGATTAATTGTGGAATAATGAGATGAATATCATCGAATTTGTTAGTGAAACTATCCTAGTTGTATAGTGCTTGTCATTCCATTTCTAGTGGTATGTAGAACACCACATAACTCCTTACAGTTTGAGAGTTATGGCCTTACGAAGTTGGAGGAACCTCATATGATGGCTTGAAGCCCCAAAAGGTCAAAGAAGTCAAAATGCCTACAAAGAAGATATTATTTAAATAAAGTGAAGTGATTATTTAAATAATAAAGTAAAGTGACAAAGTCAAGGAAGATTATTTAAATAATCAAATAAATGGAGAACTTTCTATTTATGGAAAGCATTTATGAGAAGGTTAACCCTAAAATGAGGAAAGAGGGTTAAGTAGTCAAGTGGCTATTGGATACATGGACAAGTGGAAAAATGGGCAAATTTGAACATAAGTGATTATGTGGACAAATTTGTTATGTGGGAAAAGTGACCTAGAAGATTCTTCTAAGGAAGCTACTTGGAGAGTATAAATAAGAGGCAAGGATCTCTTGTAAAAGGAATCTCTTAAGCATATATTGAAGATCTATTCTGAGAGATAGAGTGGTTGGAGGATCTCATGGACGCATCAAAGCTTCCGTAAGTCTGAGATCATGATAGAGAAAGTTTCAAAAGTCAAAAACCCTAATTTCTAAAGGAGTACGCGAGCAATAGTGGGACAGAGCGTGTACATACGAGGTCATTCTAGGATCAGGTGTGTTTCTCGTCTTACAATGATGCCTGCCTGAAATGACATTTAAGATATTTGTGTCGACATTATATTTTGGCTATTCCTTCACGCTTCGATGGGAACAATTTGGACAATATTCGAAGGGTAGGGATTTAGCTTTCATTTAGTTCTGTTATTGGTGATTTCAAGAAGGCAAGGGCTGGGGTTTCCCTCCTAGGTAACACTGTCCGATCTTCCCCCCATGAGTCTTTTTTTTCGTCTAATTATTAAAGTGAAAGGTAAGGTTTCTCCTTTAGGAATGAAACTTATCAATTCAATCCAATAGGTAAGGATTCTCCCTTCTATTGAGGCAACCAGGATGAGGGATTAGAAGGGGGGAAATCCATCTCTTAAGTAAGGTTCTAGTTGGTTTTCTTTTAAATGTGAAAAATGTGAGGTATTCCTGAAAAATTGCTCCTTGGTTATGGAGGTAGTGGCAGACGTACGATCAGATCAGGTATTGTGAACATATGAATAGAGGAATTAGTTGAAGTAGATGAATCAAGGAGGCACACCACTTTAATAAGGAACAACAAGCCTCTTCCCAAATCCATCCCCCCCTGAGTTCCAGTCGGAAGGGGTTAATTCATTCCCCCCATTCTTGATGATATCAAGGTGTTGATCCACACCCATTCTCACCTTAGTTAGAGCATGTGTCCTTCCTTAAAGATGAGATCTTCTAAAAATATCTATCTCTGAGCACTCAAGCTTCTTACACGAGCATGTGTATGCCTGCCTCGTTGACATTTAGATCATGTATACACCTCACCTCATGGTTTTTTGCGAGCTAAAGTGAAGAAGAATGTGTACATGCATGGGATGAAGGAAGTCAGAGCACGTATAATTGGATGAATTCATGGAGACTTGAGTGTGAGATGATGCTAGGTTCTTGAAGTCTGAAGCAAATTCCATATCTGCATTCTATGGGCTCAGATCTACCATAGAAACTATGGTATGGTTACATGGTTGTCTTGATGGATACTCTTTCTTATTGTATTGTGAATGCTTAAAGAATTCTTGGTATGGTTTTTGTGATATGGTTTTGTTGGTTGATTGATAGAGTTAGCAACACTCTTATAGTTAAGTATCGATATGATTTCCATAGTATACAGATTTCTTATACATGATGAGTAGCATTCATATTGTATGGTTGAGGAGAATTAGTAATTTTTTGGAGAGCTTGGATGTGTTGTGATTGGTTATGGTTTAATTTGGACAGTGAAATACATAAGTGAATGTGACTGAAGGTTGCAGAGGATCTAAGTTTGTATTGAAGAGAAAACCCTAAGCAACTCAGAAGTGATATGCAGGTTGTAGTATAGACAGGTCGCGTACATACACAAGATGTACTACTGGTAGGGTGCGTACATACGCATGTTGCACTACTGACAGGTCGCGTACATGTTGACAGATTGGTATCTATTGAGGATTGATTCCTCTTCTTATTTGATGTTGAGTTATGTAAGTTGAGTCTTGCATTATAGAGATGGTACTCTTGTAGAGTTGTACTCTATTTAGTTGTTGATGATAACCCAAGGATTGTAGTCCGCAATAAAAAGAAAATTATACATACATCTTGTGTTCTTTGTGGTGATGACTTATTGATGATATATGTTGTTGATGCATGTTCACATTTAATTGGTTATAAGTGACAACAATAAGTAATGAGTAAATGGTGATTGCTAACTAAGGAGTTTTGTGAAGGGGATGTTTTGGTAAAAATATCCCTACATTGTTCACCCCCCCCTCTCAGTGTAGTCGGTGTGTCGAACAAAGCATGTGTCTAGTAAAAAGGATTTTCAAGTTAGCAATCTTGTTTTGAAGTGGGAAAAAATGAGTGAGCCAAAGGGAAATCACACAAAATTTCGACAACTTCCACTCATACCTTACTAAGTGGTTGAGAAGATTGGAATTAGTACATATCAATTTCAAAACATTAAATGAAATAAACATATATTTTTTACCAATGGCCAATTACTGAAGCAATACTTCAATTAGTCTACCCTTGAGGTGACTAGCTTGTACATAGTAGTTTTCTTTTAAGTTTTACCTTCTTTTTTTCAAATTTCATATTTTTCTTATCACTTTCAATGAATTATTTCTTTTGCTTAGTTTCATTTCATGATTATTATCAAAGAGTAGTTTGATTATTTTTCTTTGAAGTTGTTTTTTTTTTGTTTGTTTAAGATTAGCTTGTTAGGGAACTTAATGTGACTCTATGATTTCTTCGGTGAATATTTTTATTTTTAACCTTCCACATGCATCCACACTTGGGAATAGGGAAGTCAAATTCTAGAAAACCCAACATGTTACCTTTGGGTTATGGCATTAAATAATTAGACTTGAAAGTGAATCATTGAAATTGCAAGAAATATTTCAACTAGTGGTTAGATGTGAAACATTTTAAGTGATTAATCCTTTGATCATTCTAACATTTTATTGGGTTGAAAAGCCAGCTACAAGATTCCATCCACTACATTAAATTCAAATAGTCATGTGAAATATGAAAAGTAAAAATTATAAGGTTGAAAATCATAAGGAGATATTCTTCATACCTAAGTGTGATGAATCGTAAATAAATCCCAATAAAAAACATTAAATCCCATCAAGCTTCCAAAGAGCTATTACTTCACCCATTCTTTGATTGTTAAAGAAACATATTAAAGGTAAGGGACTTGGGAAGGAAGTATAGATAATTATGAGGAAATGAAAATACCTTTGTCGAGAGAAAGGTATTTGACATCATGGTGACTCCATTAGCGCTATGGACACTCGTGGGTAGTGACAGTTTGTATTGGTCCTCCTACAAATTATGTTGATGTGAAAAAAAAACATACATTTAATATGTCAACCTAGTGTTCAATGTGATTGTGAGGTGGCATGCACTATTTTTCAACATTCTGCAACAATCTGTATCATTCTACAATGAGCTGGAAGGTTTTGGAGCAATGTTGTAGCGTTTTAGAGCAACTGGTAGCAAAGTAAAATAATCGTATGTAGCACAAGAGGAACACTAACGTATTTTCAAGAGAATTATACAAACATCTAGTGTCCTGTAGCATTGGAAAAGTAAATATTTGTAAGAAAAATTGAAGAAGAAAAAAATATTCTGCAAATTCTCTCCATGGGAATCTTATTGGTTGCAGAATTTGGAAGGAAACATGGAAAAAACAAGAAAGGTTTTCCTTTTTTTTTTTTCAAAACAACCCAAGGTCTAATGGCACCCCAAAATGAGGTTTTACCATTAGATTATTGTTCTTTTTCCACTTTTAAATACATAGCTGGAAAAGACACATATGATGAAAATGCTAGTTTAACCAATGATCATTAAAATATGAAAAATGAATAGCTTGAATAAATCTAAAGCAGACTGAAATAAATAATATAAATGATAAGGCCATTGTCTAAACGTTCTATGAAATGACTCTTTTTCGATGATATTTTCCGGGGACATTTGCTCGAAATCCGACAATAAATTGTTAGATCCTCATATTTCAGTGATTATTTATTTATAATATGAGTTTCCCAGGGGGTTTTCAGCATGTTGAAACAATTTCTGCATTCAAAAATGGATTTTAAACCCAAAAAAAAATAGTGATTTCATGCAAATTTATATCATTGGATTCTGGCAAAAAAATCCATTTCGTAGAAAAGTTGGACAACACCAATGACAAGTACTTGTTACTTTTTGAGTTTCTCCAGGTTATGGTTGTGACTATTTCTAAGAGTGAGTTGTTGATTCCAAAAACTAGTCATGATCCATTCACAATTTGGTTCTAAAATGTGGTAACCAAAGAGATTGACATTTCTTGTTTAGCCTTGAATCTACTGCATGAGGATTTTATTTCTTTGAACTAAGTTATCTATAGATATTCCTATACCATTATTTAAATCTTCATTTATGACATCATGTAAGTGGGAACAATACCACTAGTCTCTCTTTCATTGGGTTTTCAACTCTAATATGACTATGAAACTTAAGATTTTCTCACAAAATGGTGAACAAATGATAATTTGTATGATGTCATCCTTACATTTTGCATGGTGGGTATTGACTTCAAGAAGTAAAGTAATCCATGCACTTAGCTCAAAAAAGAGCCTTCCAGCATGCCATCACCTTCCTCTACCCATCTTCTCTTTTCAAAATGTTGCTAAAGAACAAGTCTCACACATATTCAGTCAAAATAAAAACAAATTATTCATAAAATAATTATCTTTTGGCAATGGAAACATGGTAGAAGCAATAGCTACAATAATCAAATAATAGGCTTTCTAATCATGTTGAGACCTACAAAGATCTATAGCAAGGCTGAAAAAAGTTACACCAAGGATCTATCAAGCTACACAATGTTGAAAGTGTCTCTTGTAATAGTGTTGCAACACTAGAGCCAGTTGTAGGGTTCTACAATAGCCATGTGGTTTTTGTTGCAAGATGGAAAATTAATGTACTACGATAACCATGTGGTTTTTGTTGCAATTTTCAAAACATTGTGTAGCATCATTTATGCAGTTTGTTATCGCACAATTTGTACTTGCCCAAAGCCTAAAGGCAAGTAAGTCGATATTGGCGTATCATGGAGGTAAATCATGTCACTGTCACCTCAACAAGGTACCTCTTTGTATTTAATATGAAAATGACTCTACTCCAAGGGAGATGTCCCTAGACCTAGTGGGTTGATGAAGGGAGAGAAATAAAAAGTAAACCACCCCTCTCTCTAGATCACTCAAATCAGATTTATGTCTTGAAAGGTGAAGTAATGGATTAAAAGGATTCACCTGCCCTTTACCAAGACAAAAGCAAATGTTATGGAAGTTTACAAGAAACAAGTGATATTAATGTGTCAACAAGACAATGAACTTATAATAAATAGTGCTAGCCAATAAGTATGTGCAACATTTAAGACATGTACAACAACATAAGATAAAGCAATGACAACTACAATACTTTCTTCAAAAAATGCTTTGAATGACAATGTAATGAAATACTTGAACACCTAGATGATAATGCAATGTCATATGAAGATTCTGAATTTGTTAAGATTGTAGATAAACTTAGATAAGATGCTACAAGAAGGATGTAACAACAACAAAAGGAAAATGTGGCAGTTGTAATAATATCCAGAAAATGCAATTGAATGGACAATATAACAAGATACTTAAGGTCTCAAATGATAACAGTTTGTCTCATGAAATATATAGATATGTATCGATCAACCAATAAATTTTAAAAGGTGTCTAAGAAGACTGTAACAGTAGTAAAATAGAAGTAATGATAGCAACAACAACCTTCAAAAATGTATTTTAAAAAGTAAATCGATCACACACGTTAGCATTTTTTTTATAGTACCTTGCTTCATACAATTTATGGGATGTTTTAAGATGTTTAATAGGCTGATATAAGCTGCAAATGATGGATGTAGCAATGATTATGACATCAATAATTCAGTTGTTAGTATCTTCAGACTAGTTTAGCAAGTTATTTTAGGTTAGTAGGGTATCAAGCAGAAAATTTGAGTTTGAATTTTGATGATACTTGTCAAAGATTGAGGTTTGACTAGTGCCTTTCTAAGGGTAGTGGAGTCGAGTGAGAAAATTCCTTCAAGGCTTCTAATAAGTGATTTTACACATAATTCAAGAGAGAAAAAGACCTAGGAGGAGTAGCACCTTAAGCCCTCCTAGGTTTTGACCTCTAAGTGAGGAAGCTAGGGTCTAGGAACTTCTATGCCCTAGCACCTCCTTCTTCTTGTATTTTTATGGATGAAAAGTACTTTTCACAATAACTAAGCACTTTAGGGCCCTAGGGTTTCACTAGTTACTAGATGAATTCAATAAAGCTAGGCAAATGAAAAGCAAGAAAGCTAGCACTTTAAGTTTCTTACTTCAAGAATTAATTAAAACATGCAATTTCATAATCTTGTATGAGCAAGAAAAACATTACCATAACCATTTACAATGAAAAATAAAAAATCTACTTACTTGCATCAAGAATAATCATGTAAAACCATGCAAGATTGCCACAAAACTTCATAAAACAATTTCCAAGTGCCAAAAACAAGCCTTAAAAGAGTAGTGCCCTCCTTATTTCAGCCAATAACCCTTGTCTGGGAGAAAAATTCATACCTCCACTCTCCCAAGTGAGAGTTATGATAAACTGAATGTCACTTTATGTTTATTTATACCAAAATTTGACCTTTAATTATTTTAGGTCAAAATATCAGGGCTAACCTAGCCAGTTTCTTACAAAATTAAATTCTGGACAAAATAAAATGAATTTGCATGTAAATACCCTCATAGGGGTGACATCATGCTCTTCTAGGGTGATGATGGACCTTTGTTATGGAACTTTGGGATCAAGGAGTGAAACATTGGGCCTTCAAAGGACAAAACCCTACCCACACATGCCAATAACCTTAGGATTACCCCAGAGGTAACAACCACTACATGTAGAAATGTCCAAGGTTGTATGGGTCATGTAAAAGGCCTCCAAAGGCAAGCGTTCAAGTGGGAAAGGTACAACCACATGGGTCTAGGTCTACCAAAGTTCCTCCAAAGAAAATTTCTTTCTTCTTCTTGGCAGAACCCCTTCATCTTCATCCTGCTCCCTGGTTGGGGTCTCAACATCCATTAAATGGGATTTGAGCCCTCATGAAGGTCCAAGCTAGTCATCTCTCCATGTACCTGTTCACCGGGAAAACTCCTGCAAAGATAACAAGTACACCCTCCAGGGGTCCATAAGTCACATGCATCATAATACGTAAATCACATCTAATAATTAAAATGCCCAAACATGTGCATTAAACCCCCATAAACACAAACAAATTCTCAAAATGTTATTCAACTTGACTGGGTTTGGAATGGTCTCAGGGTGTCCTAATGGTCCAGTCTCCCTTAAGTCAAGGTCATTTCCCCAATGCATCTTGATCCAAATCATGAAAATGTATGAGGTGGCGAGGGGAAAAACTTTGGGCATGGGGTGCATGTGATAGCAGGGAAATGTAACACTGACATATGGGTGCCTTTGTTGTGGGTGATTTGCACCTTTTCATGGATGCAAATATTTCCAAGCCCACTGATTGCCATTTATTTTTATCTTTGATTTCTTTTTTTAGATTTCTTTATTCATGCTGCAAGGAAAGAGTTGATGGTCACCGCCCTGGCTTGGTGACCAACTAGTGGCAGTGTCACCCACAAACATTTCACAGAAATGATAAGGTTGGCTCGTGATGAGACCCCCTTTCTCTCGGCCATGTAACCAAGATTCACTACCCTAGATTGGTGACCAGTTGGGTGGTAGTGTCATACCATTACATGTTCATGGTCATGATAGGTCGACTCATGATGAGACCTCCTATCCACCAACAAATCCCTTGAGTGTTTTATTCATATGTGGGTCCCCTTTTCTTGTTGAGAAACGTTTCAGTGTGTTCTCGGGGATCCCTGGGCGAAGCATCTCGAAGGTTGTGTTAGTCATAAAAAATGATGCTCAACTCATCTAGTGAGATAACAGGTATATGTAAGTCATTCACATTATAATGGATGCTACTTATTCTTAATTATGTTGAAGAGAGTAAACGCCTCTCCTTTTCTTGTAGATGGCACAAATTAGAGAACTTCATACCTTTACTTATTCTTTCTTATGGGGAAAATTGTAAATGGTTGGCCTATTCTTGAAGATGAATTTATCTATAGCCAAAAAAAAATTGATCAAATACTTTTGTTGAGGGGGATGGATTCCCAATTATCAACGGTAGGGATTAAACTAAAGGATGAGGCCCAATTAAACTCTTCCTTGTTTGGTATGGAATAATCCTCCAAGTTAATGGTCCAACAATTGTTTGATGGGATTTAAAAGTTGTTTCAAAGTTTATTTCTATTATTTTTACAATTTTATAACTTTATAAGAATTAATACATCAAATAAATTAGTCTAATGAGTTTGAATAAATCTATCACCGAGGATAACCTATAGACACAATCAATGAATACTATATATAGCTTTAAATTCCTTTAAAAATATTTCTACGGAGAATTTATTACTATTAGATAATATTCAAGAAATATAAACTATTTAATTGTAGAAAGGAGTAAAACTAAAACAACAAAAACACTCAGAAATAATTGGACACATTATTTCATATACAATATAATAGAAAATAAGAAGAGACTAATAAAACTAATTACCTTCACTGAAAATACCGAGTAACACATTCCACCATATAAGATAACTTAACAATATTGAAATTATTACGAGATGCATGTGACTTTAAACCAATAGTAGAATAATCCATGATAGTAAACAAATGCACATAAATTCAACAAACCAAAATGTCTATGAATCAAGTTTTGAAGTAATTCACTACTACATTCCTTACAAAATTTCCTCAGAGACAAAAGCCCCTTTCCTAGAGGTCGATCCTTTTATTTATAAGAAAATTACATATTAAAAATAGTATAAACCAAAAAATAGAAAATCCAAAAATCTTGCATGCCACTATGAATCCAATTGGATGGATGATTCAAGGAGTGCATGTTCAACATCATTTCTTTCCCATTTCTCAAATAATTCTTCACATAGACACAAGTGAGGGAACATGTGTTTATCCATCAGTAAATTGACACTTTCATTTTCATGCTTGAAATGCTTAATATATTTTTCACTAATTAATATATGTTTGAACATGGTCATGCTCTAGAAAATTTATACCTTTGATGTTAGATTCACTTTCATTAGATATTTGTTTGAAATCGGATAATACGTCTTCTATCTGTTGAAATTCCTCATGCTAACTGAAATTAGGTAGACGAATTTTAGACATGGTCTCATCTATAAAATTCTACACTTTAATGCAGGGTGGCCACTTATAGTTAACTTAGTTCTATGACACCTTGGACAATTCTCCTATTTTACTCACCTTTGCATTCTATATAATCCCTCCCCAGTCAGAAGCTTGATGCCATGATCTTATTCTCCACTATCTTTCTAAATTTCTTTGATGTAATCAATATGATCATGTATCTTAGCTTGCTTCTCATTCCACCTCTGAATTTATTTTATGCAATATTGACAACTACATAGTTTCTTCTTGAAGCTCTTTCACCTTGGCTATAAAATTCCTCTTAACCTAATCATGCTTCCTATCCTCATCYAAAATATTCTCTATAAAAATAATAACAATATGTCAGGATCCTTTATATTAATTTACTTAGTTTTTAAGGATTGCAATTTCTCTCATCATGCTTCMTGCTTCACTTTCATCAACTTTGGCTTTGTCAATAATAGCATGTGAAATTTTTACTTCAACAGAGATCCATTCACTAAGTTTTTCTCTTTTAAAGTCTAGAGGAGTTTCTTTTGTAGTGCATAACATAGCACTATCTACATCTAYCCTCCTCTCTTTTTTTTTTCTTTTGGAAATRGATGGTCTCAAACGATTATAGGAAAATGAATATAAATTAGTAACTTCCTCTAGGCGATCTGGAATTGGCTAGTCATCCCATGATATAATATTTTTGAGACTTCTCAGGCTATTAAAATTCTCAATTTCTAGTTCTTTTCCCTTGTCAACTACTTGCTTCTTCTCCATATTTTGAACCTAATCAGTTACTTTAGGAGAAACCTCTTCAACCTGGGCACCTAACTTAGAAGCATCTTCCTTATCCTTATCATCCAATTTAGGGGTAGCTTCCTCATCCTCAGTCAAATCAATGAATTCACTAGGTATCTTGGTAGATTACTAATCTGATTGTTGTTTTGGTGTCTTCTCTGTTGCACTTCCAACATTACCTTGTTCCTTTGTAGCTTCCTCTTGTAGTAATTTCTCTTTTTTTGCTTATTATTATTTCTTCTTTTCTTACAATTCTTTATTTTCCTCAACTTGTATTTTTTTTCATCAACAATCTTACATTCTTCTTCTTCTTCTTCTTCTTTATTTCTAGTCTTTTCTTCTTGCTAATCCTTCCCTTTTACCAACTTCCTGTCCAATTCCTCTTTTTCTTGTTATTTCTTCCTGACCTCTTGCAAATATTTATTTCTCTATTCTACTTCAACGAACTTCCTCCTCATTTCCAATTCTTCTTGAGTGGCATCTTCTTCTCATTTTCTTATCAAGTCCTTTTTCATTTTCCTCTGTAGTTCTTTCCCTTGTTGTAGCCTCAATTGATCATCTTGAATAACCTTCAATTTTGCTTCTTCTTTAAACCTGATTTATTCCATCCTTATGGATTCTTTAGCTTCTCTTTAAGATCACTTAGTAGCTAATCATCTATTTATCTCTCATGTTTTTTCTTTAGAGGATTTTTTTTTTTTAAAACATTATACAAGGATTTTTTCCTCATTCCAACACCTCATCCCAATCATGAGCATTTGCAAAGAATAATTCATCTTCCCATTGTTCATGACTAAATGACCAAGTTAAATATATTAAATCATGGTGCTTAGACACTAGGCCTTTGGGGTCATGCCTTGTGAATTATGCCAATGGGAACCTATACTCGAGATGGCCAGCTACTTGTTTCCTTGTGTGCTTGGGCTATTTTATGAAATTATGACCAATCTTAAAACCATAAGGGATAAATATATTTTTCTTTTCTTCTTTTAATAATGAATCATTGAATCCTTATAGAACTTTCTGATGGGATATTTCACCCGCAACAAGCATATATAATACATACTTGGGAAAAATATGAGGTATTGTAATTGCAACATAAATCCTTATGTAAGTTAGGTCTTCTTTCACATACCAATTACCAATATGATTTATAAGATTCTTTGCATCATCAGTTAATATAGGCCATTGTTTATAGAAAATGATGTAATATAATTGTGCTAAGAAAGAGTCACAAGTTTTTGTATAGGACCTCCTGTATTTATTGTCCAATAAAATCTAATAATGGACAAGTACATGGGCCTCTTAAATATGCTAGCTAAAGTTAAGACTTGCAAATATATTAATAGCAAATAAAACATCCAATAAAAACAAATCCATATAAAATGTAGGCACAACACCATGATTTTCCTTAATCTTATGTACTCTTTCAATAATAATATTAAGTTGGTTAGACAAAATGGTTTCCCAATTAAACAATGCTCCTATCATGGATATTGTGTAAGCCAATGGCACCAATGAATTTGTGAACTGCAAACAATATTTCTTATTGATTCTTTTGTAGCATCAGGAGGTATTTCTCACAAGCAGTCATGGTGTCAGGCATGTGGGAATATTTGTTGACACCAGATTACTCTTTCATTTCAGTGAAAACACCCTTGGGATGAAAGTAGGGTTTCATGGGATTGGTGATAGGATTTGTGGGACTGTGTTGGGATGTCACACCCACAAAGAGGAATAAAATATTCTAATTTAATGTTGAGTTTATAAGGGGTTCCTAAACTCACCCATTGAACTCCTATATAAGGAGAGGAGAGATTGTGACAAATATCATTGTGTCATTATAGAGTTAGCATAAGTGAGTGTGCACTTGTTCTAGGAGCTTGGAAATTTCAGCAAGGGAAATTTTGCAATTTTGGAGAATCTGTCCTAAGGTTTCTTGGAGATTTTATGTTTCTATTTTTAGCCAAGGAAGGATTTTGTTTCAACCAAGAGAGGCCACATGTGTGAGGAGAGAGGAGAAGTTGAGCTTCATGTGTGAGGAGGGTACAATCACACGTGTGAAGGAGCCATAAAAATCACACATGTGATCATAACTCTATGGAGATGTCGTACAATCACACGTGTGAGAGAGGCAGAACAATCTACATGTGTGAATTATGGGCCACTGTCGGTCCATACAAGATTACGTCAATAGTACATACCAATATGATTTATAAGATTCTTTGCATAATTAGTTATTCCAGGGCATTGTTTATAGAAAATGATGTAATATAATTGTTTTAAGAAAGAGTCTCAAGTGTTTGTATAGGACCTCTTGTATTTATTGTCCAATAATAGACAAGTACAAGGGCCTCTTAAATATGCTAGCTAAAGTTAAGACTTGCAAATATATTTGTAGCAAATACAACATCCAATAAATAAAAATCCATATAAAATGTAGGCACAACACCAAGATTTTCCTTAATATTATGTACTCTTTCAATCATAATATTAAGTTGGTTAGACAAAATGGTTTCCCAATTAAACAATTCTCCTATTATCGATATTGTGTAAGCCAATGGCACCCATGCATTTGTGAACTACAAACAATATTTCTTATTGATTCTTTTGTAGCATCGGGAGGTATTCTCACAAGCGATCATGATGTTAGGCATATGGGAATCTTTGTTGGCACCATATTACTCTTTCACTTCATTGAAAATTCCCTTGGGCTGAAGGTAGGGCTTCATGGGATTGGTGATGAGCTTTGTGGAATTGTGTTGGGGTGTCACACCCACAAAGAGGAATAAAATATTCTAATTTAATGTTGAGTTTATAAGGGGTTCCTAAAATCACCCATTGAACTCCTATATAAGGAGAGGAGAGATTGTGACAAATATCATTGTGTCATTATAGAGTTAGCATAAGCGAGTGTGCACTTGTGCTAGGAGCTTGGAAATTTCAGCAAGGGAAATTCTGTAATTTTGGAGAATCTGGCCTAAGGTTTCTTAGAGATTTTTTGTTTATATTTTTAGCCAAAGAAGGATTTTGTTTCAACCAAGAGAGGCCACACGTGCGAGGAGATAGGAGAATTTGAGCCGCATGTGTGAGGAGGGTACAGTCGCACATGTGAAGGAGTCGTACAAATCACACATGTGAGCGAAACTCTACAGACATGTCGTACAATCACACGTGTGAAATTTTTCACATGAGGGAGAGGAAGAATAGTATGCATGTGTGATTTATGGGCCACTAGAAGTCCATACAAGCAGACATCAATATTCCATACAATTCGTACAACTGACGTCGAAAGGTTTGCAAATTGGTAATTTGTCCTAGGATTTTTGCTGAGATTGGTTTGTTGATTTTTCTATTTTTGGGAGGAGTAATTTGTCCTCAGGTTAGGTGTAAATTGTGATAACTGGGAAGGATGATTTTTCCCTCAGAAATTTCTGAATTTGAAAATTTACTAAACAAAAAAAGTTGTGTCTCAAGTGTGTGGATGATTTATCTTTGATCTTGTTGTTTCCACTGCTGTAATTTTCCATCAATAATTCAAGGGTAAAATTGTTCGGTGATAACAATTAGGGTTTATTGTTTGGTTCACTTGGAAGTAATTTTTAGATATGAAATTAGTTTCATCGAGTTTCATATGAAAAATTGACATGGTTTCATAGCTGAGGATTTGAAGGAAGAGAGGGAGTCATCTCTTGAGACACATTTATTGTTCCCGTTAGAGGTACAATAGAATTGTTGTAGAATATTTTTTTTGTCTTGTTCTGGGCAGGTCACAATGGTGAACACCTTGAATATTGAGGACATGTTGGAAGGGACAACAAACTTTTGGGATTTGAAGGCCATGATCCTTTTAAAATGACCTCGAAGAGTATGTTGAGGGTGCGGTTCCAAATCCCACTGATCCATAGGAATTGACAACTCATAAGAATAAGGAAGTAAAGGTCAAGCAAGTGTTGCTAGAATCCATGAAGGATCACCTGATTCCTCACATTTCTGAGAAGAAGTATTCCAAGGAGATGTATGACATTTTGGTGGGTCTATACCAAAACATGAATACATGCAGGAAGTTATATTTGAGGCACCAACTTCAAATTTTTGAGATGTCTAGTGAGGACATAGTATTCAACTGCGTTATGAAGACCACTTTGATCTATGATCAGCTTGCATCCATTAACGAGATAGATAAGGATGTTGAGTTGGTGAATGTAGCATTGAGAGGTCTTCCCAAGACTTGGGAACCATTTTTGCAGGGGATTTGTGCATGAGAGAAGTTGTTAGGATTTGATAGACTATGGATTGATTGTATCCAATAGGAGACTTAGTTAGTCTCGAGGGATGGATGGGATGGGTTGGTGAAGAGAATAGTGATGAGAACTAGGCCCTTGCAACTCACACTAGCAAGGACTAAAGAGGTTCTCGAGGTAGAAGGAGTTCTCCTGAGAGAGAAGCATCTCCAGAACCAAGAAGAAAGAAGCATATTAGTAAGACAAGATGTTTTAAATGTCATGATCATGATCACTATGCTTCATAGTGTCCACATTGGAAAGGAAAGGGAAGAAGGAATAATGCATCAACAACAGAGTTTGATGAGGTTGAAGGCAAGTTTCATAAGGATATATTGTTGGTCTTCACTCTTTTAGGTATGGTTCCCAGTAGTGGGACTTGGTTAGTGGATAGTGGATCCTCATGCCATATGATAGGTGCATGCTATTTGTTTAATAGCTCCATCGATACTGAATCAAACTTGTGTGTAGATCTTGGTATGGGAACCATGGATGCAATATGAGGATATGGTACAATATCATTCTGATTGGAGTCAGGTGAGGTGTTGAGGGTGTCAAATGTGTTATGGGTACCATATCTCAAGAGGAATTTGTTCTTAGTCTCAGATATTGAGAAGAAGGACTACCATATATTGTTCCAGTATGAACATGTGTTATTTGTTCCCAGAGGATCTAACTTCATATCAACAGTGGTTCTTGTAGTTAGAGAGAGAAACTTGTATAGGTTGAAGGGCTAGCCTATACAAGCTATTTCCAGCTATAACACACTAATAGAGGATAGTGAGTAGAGATATCCATAGGATATGTAGGTTCAGAGGGAATGGGTGGCTACAAAGGTTGTACAGGCTCAGAGGGAGCTCGAGCTCAAAGGGGCTCAGTGGGATCAAAGGGAGATTCATCCATTCAGAGGGAATTCCCCCTTAGGTTTAGGTGGGGGCATCTTCCAAGACTGACAGGAAGGTGTCATGGATCAAAGAGGCCAAGCAGGAGGCTCATAAGTGTAAGTATTCTAGGAGTTGCATGTCTGCCCAGAAGGATCCATGCTTTTCAATGAGTCTTGTTTCTATGACAAAGGAAACATCCAATCAGGAGGATTGGAGAGAAATATTTGCTTCAGTGATAAAGGGAGCATACAATCAGGAAGATTGGAGTTAATTCGTGGTATTAGATCCAATGCAGAAGATAGAGCTACTTCCAATGTGGGAGATAGAGGTACATCCATATTTTGGAGGATAGAATACCTCCCTCGCTAAGAGGGAGTGTTGATTCTTTTGTAGCATTGATAGGTATTCCCACAAGTAGCCATGGTGCCAGGCATGTGGGAATATTTGTTGGCACCAAATTAATCTTTTTTTTAGTGAAAATTCCCTTGGGATGAAGCTAAGGATTCATGGGATTAGTGATGGCCTTCGTAGGCTTGTGTTGGGGTGTCACACCCACAAAGAGGAATAAAATATTCTAATTTAATGTTGAGTTTATAAGGGGTTCATAAAATCACTCATTGAAATCCTATATAAGGAGAGGAGAGATTGTGACAAATATCATTGTGTCATTATGGAGTTAGCATAAGTGAGTGTGCACTTGTACTAGGAGCTTGGAAATTTCAGCAAGGGAAATTCTACAATTTTGGAAAATCTGGCCTATGGTTTCTTGGATATTTTATGTTTATGTTTTCAGCCAAGGAAGTCTTATGTTTTAGCTAAGAGAGGCCACACATGTGAGGATAGAGGAGAATTTGAGACACATGTGTGAGGATGGTACAACCGCACGTGTGAAGGAGTAGTACAACTCACAAATGTGAGAAGAACTGTACGGACATGTCGTACAATCATAGGTGTGATAATCCACACATGTGGGAGAAGAAGAAAAGTCCACACACATGATTTTTGGGTAGGTAATAGTCTGTACATGATTAATTCAACAATCTGTACAACTTACGTTATCATTTCATACATGTGACGTCGGTACGTTTGCAAATTGGGAATTTGTCCCAGGATTTTTGTTGATTTTTCTATTTTTGGGAGGACTGATTTGTCATTAGGTTTGGTGTAAATAGTTAAAGCTAGGAGGGCTAATTTTTCGCTCAGAAATTTCTGAATTTGACAATTTACTGAACATAAAATTTTGTGTCTTAAGTGTGTGGATGATTTATCTCTGATCTTGTTGTTTCCGTTGTTGTAATTTTCCATCAATAATTTCAGTGTAAAATTGTTTAGTGATAACAACTAGGGTTTATTGTTTGGTTCAATTGGAAGTAATTTTCATATATGAAATTAGCTGCATTGAGTTGCATATGAAAACTTGACATTTCTCTCCATATAATTGGCACAACAATGTCATAAGAAACATGTATGGCTCTCTGAAATTTATGATAGAATACCAACCGATATTTTTATATAAGAACCTTTTATCTTCCCTTCACATGCTTGCTAAAATATTTTCGACATCATTATTATTGTAAAAAGAATTCATGAAAAGAGTAGCTAACATGACTTTAGGTTTTGGAAACCTATAATGCCTCTCCAAATTCTTAGCTAGGAATGAACCCATGCATTCATCCTTCTCATCTACAACAATAATCTTCTTTAAATTAGTGTGGTCTATAATCCACTCAATGGCCTCAGAACAAGGAAATATTAATGCTCTCGCTACCACAAAGTGTTTATGAGATATTTTTATATTCATGAAGACTTTGTCATCAATTTCCCTAACCACGGGATCATTATGAGGGGTAACCGCCTATGAATATTCTTCTTTCCTGAAGTTCAAATACAAATTATTCCACCCTGGAAAGGGGGTTTGATTTCATGTGCTTGCTTCAATGTCTTTGAATATTGGTTGTGGTAGATAATCCTCATGTACAAGGAACAAAATTACAGGAACGTATTATTCTAATGGATCCTTGACCTCTATTGGCCTCCTTTGGAAACCCTCCCATGTTTATTTATCTTTTACCTTTAGAGACTTAGATGGAGTTTTCACATGGGTTCTTCTTAGTGGAATGCTATTATTGAAATGTTTACTACACGATAATCAATTTAAAATAGCATAAAGAAAACATATGTATCCAAAAACATTATATCCATAAGCATTATGTACAGCTACTGAGATTAATAAAGGTTAAACAAAATTTCTAATAAATAAAACAAATCTTATACGAATTCAAAATTAGTAGTCATATCATTGAAATGAATATTCTAAAACATTCCTCCACATCATCTGAAATGCATAAACTTTGTTAAAAAAATCCAATTTTAGTAACTTACTTGTGTTGAGCAAATGGGAAAACAAGAAATAGAATCAAGGAAACCAACGCACACAATCCACTTTAGCTCATGAATCTATATACTCACACATGGAAAACATAGCGATATTACAACACATAATCACTCACACTGGAAATGGAAATAATAACTTGAGAAATTATGTCGATAACACTCGAATCTCACAAAGTGTGTCCAAATTCATACCCAAGATAGCTCAATTGGTCAAAGAATTAGAATTTTATAACAAACAGACCAAATCTTAGCACCATGATGACAATATCTCTCTTAAATTTGATTGGATTCACCCAATTCCCAAAATTAAATGCCAATTGGATGTCCTAACTTCTAAATTAGCATATTAATAACCAATAGATTTACTTCTTCGTTAGTCACTTAATGCTTTCCTTTTTCGCAAAGTTTTTAAAGATAGAAATGGAAAAGTGAATGTGATTGAATGATCATACCTACCTCAAGAATAATGAACAACGATTATGTTGATTGGTTTTTATCATTGGTGAGTGAAATTTTGTACATACAACTAATCTCACTATCAACGCAAAAAATAACTTTCATTTCCGCCAAAATGCAAAACCTAAAACAATGGTGAAAGGCCACTCTTCGGTGAAATGATATCCTTTGTATCATCGAGCTTAAAAACTTTCATATTGGCACATTCAAATTTCCTCGTTGGTTCTCACAATATTTTTTTCTCATCGGTGTATAAAATAACTTTTCCATATACATTGAAAATATCTTTTGTCAGCGGTTCCAAAAACTTACCTTTTTCATCAACACTTAAAAAATCTTTCATCAATGGTTTAACTTACCTTTTCCATTGGCAATCTCATAAACTCTACCATCATTTCCCAAATAAAATTTCATATCAACACTTAAAAAACCCTACCTATCAATGTGAAAAATCACTTTTAGCCTAGCAAAGGAAGTGGATTGACTCTGTTAATACAAACCTTTTTTTAGTTCAAAAATAAACCTTAGGACTTAAAAAAATAAAGATTTTTTTGGGGTTTTGATTACCTTACTGGTCAACTACCCACAGTTAGAAGAGTTATAATCCTCTTCTATAGCTCTAATATATCGAACTTGTAAATGTGTTGAAGCTACACATAATAGATCTAGCTAGAAAATACTACACACATTTGCAGAGAGAAATTGAGAAAGAAGAAGCAAGAGAGAAAGAATGGAATAATTCTCATTAACCGTATTCCACACTCAAAGAGTGAATAATTTACAATAGATATATGATACATGAGAAAATAATGAGCCATAGTGGTGGTCTAGATTGATTTGGACACACACTAGCAATTACAAGAGTAAACTTCCACCTAGTCTACTCTCTCAGGCAGTTACAGGAGTGAACTGCCATCTAGCTGAGTTAACTAGTCAACTAGTCTTCAGTTAACTGACTGAACAAAGAGTAGTGAGTTGGTAATGATCCCAATTTTTCATGGTGACAAAACTAATGCAACATCTAAACTCAACTCAACTAGTCAAACTGAAGTGTTAACTGAAAGAGAATATTCTCCAGGTGGGATATTCTCCCCTAAAATATAGGAGACTGGAAAATGACTAATCATGACTAATAAACAAGGAATAACCTTAGGAAAAATAAATCCTAGGTGTGTGTGAAGTAACTCCAACACCTCCCCTGAACATCACTATGGTGAAAATAAAGAATGGGTCCCGGCTACAAGGCCATGTTAGGTACCCAAATACAAAAGATACACTGAAATAAATGAGAAAAGAGGTAAAACCTCATGGGAACAAACCCCCCCCTCAAATTATAATGCATAAAATAAAAAATGATAAGGAACAAAATGCAGTTGCTAAGCAACCATGTCCTTCACTCCAAGAAGACCTCACAACTGTGCAAGTTTGTGTTCTTTGAAGATTTTGTTGAAGATGTAGATGTCTGCATGGATCTGATGAATTATATGCATCATTGATATTTCCACACATATCCACTTTATCTTCTTGTAATGAATAATATCCAAATAAATTTTGGATGAAATTTTGAAAACCGTACGGCCGTTTCCAGAAAAATGCTGAAATTTTGTTGATTTTGAAACAATCATAACTTCAGTTCCCAGACTCCGTTTTGGACGATTTTTTTTTTGAAATTGGATATTTTCTCGAGAGGAATTCAAATATATAATTTGTTTCTAAAAATTGTTCTCAGAAAATATCATAATGGCATCTGATGTGCGCGGCTCTCTTTTTGTCTCCTAAGATGCATGCATGGTGCATGCAACAGTGTCTGCAAGTGACTCCTGAGATGCATTCCATATATCTTCCATAGGAATTTCAAAAAACAAATATGAAATGGAGTAGACATCATCTTCAATTAATGAAATACAAATTTCTACAAAAACTTTTGTAGAAGATTCTTCATAATAAGAGACTTGATCTTCTGATGGCTTCTCTTCTAGCTCTATCTGTTC